>RJWM01010524.1:0-63292 GCA_004363535.1 Dasyprocta punctata | reverse complement strand
AAAAAAGGACTTTATTCTAGAAGGTAGAATGGACAAAAGAAGGTATAAACCTCTTTTGAATCAGCCAGCTAGCAATATCTGCCCTCCACCATGCAAGGTCACTGTCACATTCACATGTGTCAGAACTGTTCTTATTCCCAGAACCTTGCACATGCTCTTTCTTGGTCTCCCTTCAATTCAACGAATGTTTCCCTTTCCTGGTATCTTTCTTGACTCATATTCTTCTCACCACTGAGTAGCCCAGTGCCTACTCATATTGGTTCTCTCAGTACTTTGACCTTACCCTCCCTGTTTTTTCCTTAGGTGTATTCCCTGCCGAGCAACACGGGCTGAAGGTGATGCATGCAGTCTTCATTGCTATGTCTTTGGCATCTACCACAGTGTCTGCACTAATAAATCTTTATTAAATGAATTATGTGATAAAGCAAAGAATAAAACTCAGATCTTTCCACTTTCAAAGTCTGTGTTCTTTATTATATAACACTGACTACTGGAAATAAAACGTGTTTTTAAATCCATAGAAAACTCTTTAGTCTCCCCTTCAGAGTCACAGCGGTTTTACGGTCGTCATCACCATCACTAATGTCACATTTTTTCACTTGCCCTCTAATGAAAGATCCAGAATCACTGACAGTAGCCAATGGGCAGGAGAACAACAGAGCCTGAAAAACAGCCAAACTCAGTAGCCAGTTCCCACTACCCAAGGAAAACAGAAAGTTAACTATAACTAAGGAAAATATGTCAGAACTCAAACAAGGTGCTGTTATCCCGCATCATAGCTCTAGCACCAACTGGCATTTGTTAATATTCCATGCATGTTTAGTATTTGCAGACTACAGGCCACAACTCATGTGTTGTAATTTTTTTTTTTTTTTGAGTTTCAAATGTGTTGCAATGGCTCAAAGGTAATTGTTCATTCAGATGAAATGTACCCCTAACAACCGGACCTTCCAAACTGCAAGGTTCCTCAGAGATGGCTGAGAAAATGTTATGTCAACCTGTGAGATGCTGTTAGGAAGAAAGGAAATTTCTTGCCATCTGCCAGCTAGATGCCATTCTGCCACGGGTTCCCTCTAGACACACATGAAGGGCAAACCATCAACACTGTTGCTCCAGCCACCGCAGTAACAGACGTAATTACCGTCGCTTGGTAAAACAACCCAAGTTTACTTCAGCATTTTAATTTGGCCACCATAGGCCACTTTCTGTGTTTTTTGCTTTGTATTTTTATTTTCATACTTCCCTCACTGAAGCCTCATAGCTCACACGTGTTGAATGGGTTATCCACTTCGCTGTTTCTGCATATTTTTAATAAAAAGAACCGACTGTGGACTCACAAATACTCTGATATGTTTCCTTCTGAAAGATGAAACCTAATTCCTCTCCTCTTGAACGTGAGCTCAACTACAGAGAAGGTGGCATATGACTGAGAGGTTGGGTCATAACAGGTACTGATGACTGGGAGATTGGGTCACAAAAGTTACTGTGATTCATTCTCTCCCCCACCGACCCGCCTCATGAGAGAGGGTGTGTGTGTGTGTGTGTGTGTGTCTTTCTCTCCCACTCTCTCTCATCACTCTGGGAGAACCAGCTGCCATATCACAAGAACATTCAAGAAACTGGAGAGATCCAGGTGGTGAAGAAATGAGGCCTGCAACAGCCACCACAGTGAGAGGCGAAGCGGGGATCTTCAAGCCTCAGTCAAGTCTAGGATGACTGCCACTTCATGAGAGGCTCTGAGCCCAAACCATCCAGCTAAGCTGTTCCCAAATTTCTAACGCATGGAAATTATTAAATAAGAAATATTTGTTGTTTTAAAATACTAACTTTCATGATAATTTGTTACACAAGAATGAATAATAATTCAGCTACATTGAAATATTTTAGACAATGACCATATTAACCAGAAGACCATCATATCAAGTCTTCCATCCTTGCTTATTCTCTTCTACATGGAAGTGCTTTATACAATTGTTACCATAATGCAAGTGCAATTCTAGTTTCGTCACTTTCCGATATTCTATCATAAGCATTTTCTTGGTGTTGTGTCTTTAGTTAATATTTTAATGGCTGAATACTATTTGATTGTATGGATATACAATCTTTAAACTATTTCATAATACTGAATATTTCAACAGTTTTCAGTGTTTTTCTACTAAAGATTTTATTGTGAAGACTACCTTTGAATATATAGCTTTTTGTTTCTCTTGACTTCACAAGGATATACTTTCTATATCTGAATTATTGAGGAAAAAAGTATGAACACTCCTTAGTTACTTTCTCATTGCTGGGATGAAATACCTGATACCCATGAGTTAAAAAAGGAAGGGTTTATTTTAGCTCACAGTGTAGAGAGGTTTCAGTCCACAGTCAGCTAGTTCCAATGCAGGATAGCATAGCAGAGAAAAAACAGCTCATGATGTGGATGACAAGAGGCAAGCAGACTTCTTTCTCATTTTATTTTATCCAGGCTGCAAGCCAACTGGCTGGTACTACCCACACCCAGGGTAGGTCTTCCCTCTTCAGTAAAACCATCACCCAAATTGCTAAATGAATTGGTGGACTAATTCAGTGTCATACACCCACAATCCAGTCACTCCCAAAGGCCCCACTTATGAGTGCATAAGGCTTTTGGGGGACATCTAAATACAAGTCATAATGGAACATCTTTGTAGCTCTCTTATATGTTGTCCCATTTACTTTTCAAACAGATAACAATTTATCATCATTGAACAAGCATACCATCTATACCACAACAATAATTACAGTAATTTAAAGTTGTTGGGTCAGGGGTTTAGCTCAGCAGCAAGTGCGAGATCGTGAGTTCAATCCCCAGTACCAAAAATAAATAAATAAGTAAAGTTGTGGTAGAAGATTCAAAATTACATCTTCAGGTTGCTTTAATTTGAATTTTTTTCCAAGGTTCTATGGTTTTAAAATTCGTTTGCACTTTTATAAATTGCTTTATCTGTTACAATTATCCTACTTTATAAAGTCCATTTTTTCTTAAAAATTTGAATGTAAAATTATAGATTTGAAATATTTGAATAACATTTGATTAAAAATTTTTTCAGCCATCTGTCCATTTTTATTAATTTGCTATTTCATTATACAAAATTAATCATTTACATTCAAATACATCAATACTTCTGTTATTTCTTCCACTGCTGTCTATTTTTAAAAAGCTGAGTTTACATTCTTCTTTTGATATGAACTACTGTTTTCTTCTAGCTTTTCTAGAATTTAAGAGAAAGTGTTCTATTTTTATTTATGGAAGTGTTCTATTTTATGGATTTAACTCAAATCCATCTGAAATTTATTTTGGTATATACTGTAAAATGTAGACTTTTCTCAGAATTGTTCTTTAGTTTATTCATTTTTATTAAAAGTAATTTACAGTAGCTTCATCTTAAAATTCAATATTTGTAGGGTCTACTAGAGAATGCCAAAGTGTCATTAAAAACATGGCAAATGTTGACATGACTGAGACCTGTAGCAGATGCTATAAATTGAGATTTCTTCTTTTTTTAATACCAATAGAAGAGATATGCACTTTAGGAGATTGGGGTCCTTCTTAGCCCTAGGAAGTAAATCACAGTTGACCCAAGCTAAATATTTCCTTTTTTATGATTGGTTTGGGCTTAGATTTGTATCATCATGTTGGTTAATGATATGTGAGGGAGAAACTGATGGAGGCCTGTGGGAATAATTTTACTCACTGAACAGAAAGAGACTTACAGAAAGAAAGACCCTCTTTCATCAAAGTTGCCTCCTGTTGTGATGCCTGGAACCTCTCAGGCTCATTGGAACTACAGGAAGCAACTCAGAGCACGAATGCTAAAGATGGCAGAGCAGACAAATAGCAGGACTTGGGACCTAGACGATGCACTTTAGCTATGAAGTTAACCCATTCTAGAATTACCCAAAGAACATGTTCTGTAAAAGAATATATATATATTCCCATCATAAACACATTTCAGGTATCTTTTCTGCTGTTTGCAGGTCCTAAATTTAAAACCCCCTTTGGTGCTTGTCCCCTTGCTCATTTATTTCTCTCATACCATTCAGACAGGAAGGTGCAGGGTTAGTTCCCAGTTCCTAAGGGGCAAGAGACCAAGAGCCACGCCTATCTGGGAGAGTGCATTCTGTGGCTCTGCCTGCTAGCAGGGAGTCTTCCTATTCTGCTTTCTGCCACACTTCAAATGCCTTTGTGAGCGAGGCTCTTTGCCTTCTTCCCCAGTTTCAAAGCACACCTATCAGACCCTAAGTACTCACAGGCTATAACTTCCAGGAGGATGAGTTCTCGTGAACAACAAGCACTGTTTTCCACTGCCATTCAATGTAATTCTCTAGATACTTCCTTTTTTCCTCACTGGAGGTTAAACCCAAGGCTTTCACAATAAGCTACATCCTCAGCCCTCTTGGTAATTTTTTTTCCAAATGGGGGGTCTCACCAGGTCACTAAGGTGGGCTGGGCATTAACTTGTGATCCTCGTGCTTCAGCCTCACAGAATGCCTGGGTTACAAGTGTGTACCACCACACCTGGCAAGATACTTCCTTATCAGTCAGCAACAATACAATGAAAACTCAGCACTCTGTGAAAAAGATTTTGATAGCGAGGGCCTGTGCAGAAGAACAATGACTGTCCTATTAACAACCATCTCAATAATGATTAAAAATATTCAGACAATCTAAGGCTGAATGGAAAGTCCTAGTAGATCCACTGTTTGGCCTATAGTGGTGGTTTCTAGATCAGAGCTCTGTTGAACCCCAGGAGTGCTGCAGAGATATTTCAGGTAAAGGGAAAAGACGGAGCAAGCAGAACTAGGTTCTGCTCTCCTCGTCAAAGAAAAATCTCTGTTTTTACCTGTACAGAATGTTCAGTTTGAAGAAAAAAGACCCTTTTTAAAGTTTAAATTGATAGTTTTAATGCCTGCAGTCATCCAGATGTTTGCAGTCAGATAAACAATAAAAATTTATAACAAAATTCACTGTAAAACCATCAGATTATTAAGGGAAATACAAGGAAGATAGAAGACACTATTTCTATCTTCTTCAAGTTTTCTTCATTTGTTTTTAATATAATAAGTTGATGAATGATCAATATTTATATATATTTTCCACATGAGAACTGGAAAAGATGAGACTCAGTATTGATCCTTGCTCTGTACCAGTTCTTTGTGATGTATGTTGGGGATGTGAGCAGTAAAGACGGCTGGTTCTCACTGTCCCGTGTTAATGTAATAACCTGACAGCACCAGTTCCTGGCAGAGCTCTCACACACTGGCACACCAACGCTATTCCTATTGATCCCTAAACTTATAGAGTCCATGACCTCATCTGAAGTAGGCTTTTTAATAATTCACTCTATTTAAGGATCCATTAAAATGTCAGAACTGTCATAAAATTTGTAAACACTTAGTTACCTCTAATGTCTTTAAAATAATCCTGCATTATTGATGAAATCTTGGTTTCCAATCACTTTGCTCCCATTTGACAAAGCCAATAACATATGATTTCTCCACATCCCAGAAAAAGTTCCTTCCTTCATGTTAGGATGCTTTTGATCCTGGGCCTCACAGGTTTGCTGCAAAGAGTTGCTGAGAATCTTCTGCCCCAGGCCAAGAAGATTCACTTATGAACTGGTTTAAAGAAGAAACTAGCACAATGATATTATTATCAACTCGCCTGAATACATCACAGGCAGAGCATGCAGTGTAAGGAGCTGGACAATTAGAGAACCCTGTTCTGCTGGAATATCCGCTCTTTGCAGAGAACTTCCCCTGTGGAAATCTGTGGACGAGTTTAAGCCCACAGACTTCACTTCAGTGCCTTTTCAATGAAGTATGAACACAAAGAACAGTCCTAATTGAACCGATTTTAAAAATACAGTAAAATCAGTAAAAAATATTCCCCCCAGTATGGGGAAACATAACTTCCTAAGAGTAGAGTTGCCAAATGAAATACAAAATGCTGTTATATTTGATTTACAGAATAAGCATAAAAATATATCCCAAATATTACACGGGACATCATTACACTAAAAAGTTATTTGCTGTTTATTTGAAATTCAAGTTTCAACTTGGCATCTTGCATTTTCTTTTGCTAAATCTGGCAACCCCACTTAAAAGCAAATCTTAAAGCCTTACCTAACATTAAAAATGCAGATAATGCAGCTCAGTGGTCTCTAAGCCTGGCTACACATTAGGATTACCTGTGGCAGCTGGGGCCCACCCTTTAAGCAGATAAATCAATCTCTGCAGTGCAACTCAGACATTCTTTTAAGCTCCCAAGAGGTTCTAAAGGGATTCATGAAATACTATGCCAGAGGATATTAATAGCCCCAGAGTAAAATCTCAGGCCTATCTGCGGCAGCATCAAGGGTGTCTCAGGATCTAGTGGCAGAGAAAGACATACATTTCATACATTTTTAAAAAACATATTCAACATTCTGATGTAACTGTATTGAAAAATGAAGAAGTTCTGATCATACTATAAACTATATAAAATAATTAAAGGTAACTGTTTGACTCCAACCTGGAGAGCTCCACGAGACAAAGAGAAAAAAGGTCCCGGATGCACGGCAGGTCCTCAATGGGACAGAGCACCCAAGAGTGGAGATCGGGGTCAACAGCCAGGAGGCAGACAGGATTTAACACATTCCTGTCAGCCTCAACCACCAGTGGTACATGCATGACTGTCTCACTGGGCAGCTGATACCACCCAGTAGGACTGCTGCATGCCACTCAATGAGACAGTCATGCATGTACCGCTATTGGTTCAGAGCCACCTTGTAGCAAGACATACAAATTACAGTCCCGTCATGAATGTGTAATGGATGCAGTGTCCAAGTCTGGATAACAGTGTAGACTAGATTTTAGGAAGGCAGACAAGCATTAAGACCTCAGACCAAGGTGCCAGACAGAGTCACTGACCAGGCACCCACAGACACATACCTGGTGGTATAGCCCTAACCAGGTTTACCAGCAACATGGTCATGAACGTTTGGACAGAAAGGAGCAGGTAAGGCCAACTAGCAAGTCACTTTTCAGAGTGCATTGCCTTCTGCTCTGCACTGGCAGTGATCTGAAATCAGTCTGATGCTGGGAAGGCAAGCTCTTAGCCCTGTGAACTCTAAAGAAGTCGGGTGAGCCCTTGCTGCTTCAGAGTAGCTTTCAGGAAAATGGGAAACACAATCTTCTGTGTAGGGATGTGTAGGCAGCACCCTAAATCATAAGACACATGTAAAGAAAGGGAATGTGTCTTACAGGTATTAGTTGGAGCCCATCATCACTATCCTTGCCATACAGCTCGTGTCCTTCCCTGTTGTGGGCCAGGCCCAAGGCTCCTCTGTGCTCACACTTATGTACATGACCTGCTCATGGGACGTTGGACCTCGTGCAGGGAACTGCATCCTGCAAGGTGAAGTCTCAGCGAACCCTTGCCACTCTAATTGGCAAGAATTCTCAACCGATATTTGTGCTTCTTACTCATTTTTTGGTAGTCCAAACACTGTGTATTTTAATTTTCTTTCCTATATATGCCGGTCTAAAGTTTATGTTACTAACTGTGTGACCTTAACAAGAAGCTGACCTTCTCATACCCCCAGTGTACCCATTCTATATAATAAGTCTGTTAGTGCATCTAACTTACAGGTTGTTATAAAGATGAACTCAGATTGTGTATGAATATCCTTAGCCCAGTACCTGATGCACTATAAGAACTTAAAAGTATTGGCTGTTATTAGAAAGATCACCATTCAACATAATCAGTGACCTAGCAAGTTTCTTGACTCAGACTTATGCATTTCATGCCAACTTAAAAGAGATTTCTCCTGAATGTTACAGCCCCAGAACAGCACCTGGCATTTGAAGTCACCCAGTGCCTCAGGAAGCACAAAAAAGAAGTCATAAACATCCCACAGTTCTCACTGACTACACAATAATAAAAGTCACATTTGCTATATCCCTCTTCATCTTCATTTTCTGTCCTAGATCTATATTTCACTGAGATTTCTATTCTCCTAATAAAATAGCATCCTGCTTTTATGATCTTCTCAATGCAAAAAGCCAAAAACCACTCCAAGCCATCCCCCAAAGGCATAGAAGTAAACCTAAAACCATATGGCCCTGGAATTAAAGTCAGCTTCTTGTTGTGCTGTATAATTCACCAATATTATAAATGATTTCTCTGAGATATGGTATTAAGTGACTGGTGTGCAGTGATTCATTATAGTTCTAAGTTTTCCTTTGAAGCCCATCTGGCCAGCTTTCAAATGGGGCTTAATGGAATTCAGTCACACAAACCTACCCTTACAGTGCCATTCTTCAGCCCACCAAGCTACCTGCAGAAACTGCCTCTTTCAGACCATCCACAGAACTTGTAGCTTTTAGCACACAGTGAATGCTGCAGCTCCGTATCTACACGATGCCATCTGAATTTATAGAGGTAATCTGTTCCATGCATCACAAAGATTCCTGAGTTTGCTACTCAAAGTATACTAGAAAATTTTAAGTCAGATACCCACCTTCCAAATTTGCAAAGCTGAATGTGGTAAATGAAATTCACAAGAGAAATTGTGAACTTTGCTTCAGTTAATGAGGAAGGTGTGAATTCTCCCTTTCTTCAAGGAGAGGACTTATAACTTAATATATATGAAGTCATATGTTAAATAACCAGGAGCATTTTATAAGTCCGCTTTCCAGGGGACTGTGCGACTGGCACGCGCTCCAGAAAGAGAAAGAGACGGGCCTCTCGAGAACCCGCCCCACTGGGTCACAGTGGCTCCAACCAGAAGACAACTAGTCTGCCTTCCAGGGGCTTGCACGACCAGTGTGGACTCCAGGAAGAGAAACATGCGCCTCCTGTGTGCCTACAGGTGCCGGGCTAAGAATCAAGGACTCCCCTCCCTGCCCCCCGTAAGCAACCTGCTGGTTCAGAGGTCTGGCTAAGTTGATAGCAACTAAGGTACATAAAGCAACTAAATGCTAGTATTGTTTTGTTGATTTTGCAGGCCTGGGGCTGGCAGCCTGGGCATCTGTTTGGAAGATGACAGTAGGCAATATAGCAAATATGGGGGATTCTCTTCTGTCTTGTCTTCGAAGCCCAATATTGTTCTCATTGTTTTGCTTTATTCTGATTAATTTTTTTTTTGCTTTACTTTATATTGTTTCTATTGGTTTTATTATGTTTTGTTTTTGGTTTAATTTTACTATATCTGTTGGAATAGTCAACTATTCTGAAAATAACAAGATGTACTATAATAGCTATTGGTTTCACAGTATCTTTCTTTGAAGTTCTGTACCAGTTCTTCTGCTTTATTTTGATTGACTTTGTTCTGTTATGTGTTTTATTGGATTTTACTATCTTTAAAATAAAAAAAAAACAGCTAGGCAGTTTTTTTGTTCATATAAGCTGTATCATATATGTATCACTCAAATATCTGTTTGTTGCCTTGATGTCTCAGTCTTACAGCTCCCTGGTTCACTCCTTCTTTTACTGTTAAAGTATAATGGGAAGAGAAAGATCCATGCCTCCCGAGAACCCACCATGTTGGGTCAGGGAGCATCCAACCAGAAGACAACTAGCCTGCCTTCCTGGTGAGTGATGCGACCAGCGCAGACTCCAGGAAGAGAAAGATCTGTGCCTCTCATGCACCTACCAGCATGCGGGCTGAGAATCAAGACCCCACCCCACCCCACCCCCATAAGCAACCTGCTGGTTCAGAGGACTGGCTAAGTTGATAGCAACTAAGGTACATAAAGCAACTAAATGCTTGTACTGCTTGGTTGATTTTGCAGGCCTGGGGCCGGCAGTCTGAGCATCTCTTGGGAGGATGACAGTATGCAATGTAGCAAATATGGGGGATTCCCTTCTATCTTGTCCTTGAGGCCCAATATTGTTCTCATTGTTTTGCTTTATTCTGATTTTTTTCACTTTATTTCTTATTCTGTTTTGATTGGTTTTATTCTGTTTTGTTTTTGGTTTGATTTTACTATACCTCATGGAATGGTCAACTACTGTGAAGATAACAAGATATACTATAGTAGCTATTGTTTTCCTAGTATCTTGCTTTGAAGTTCTGTACCAGTTCTGCTGCTTCGTTTTGATTGACTTTGTTCTGTTATGTTTTATTGGATTTTACTATCTTTAAAATAAAATTTTTTTAAAAAGTACAATGATTCACACAACCACAGTACTAAGAGATAAGCAGTCCCTGATATTTGGGAACTGGCCAAAGACTATCATCAAGTCCTGCATGCCACATACATGTCAGACCTTGATGTTCTTCTCTGGGTCATAAACAATTCTATGGAACATCACCATCAGACAAGGCTACTCTGGCACCATGGTAGACAAAGACAATAACAAGATCATGCTGTACATGCAACCTAAACAAAAAAGGAATGTTGTCCTTCCCACAAAATAGGAAAAAGCTCCTTCTCTTGGCCAGTGTGGGTGATCATTGTGTTGCTACCAGTGAAAGCACTGGTCTCTCTCTAGGCAGTCCTCCCTGTGGATAACATAGTTCAGGTATCCAACCATAGAATTATCCCTACTTTCTGACAGTAACCAATCAGGACAAAGTTTTTCCTCTTTAAAACTTCTTTCAAATCATCCAACACAAACCCAGTGCTGTAAGTGTTTTGGAGAACCCTCTCACCATGCATCTGCACTCCCTGGCAACAGACACATCTTGTCCAATCACATGTGTTCCTGGTGGTCTGTAGCTAAAAGATGGTGACACCACATCCTTTAGGGATAAATACCAGTATTTCCTTTGATGTATATCAGGGAAAGGGATCTATACTGCTTCTGAAGCTGTCCCAATCCTGCTTCACGGTGATTCTTGGATCCTAACTAGTTCTTTTGGTTCGACATAGAAGTTCCAGGATCACCACCTTTTATCCCCTTTCTGCAGAACACCACAAATACAAAGCTAGGTGCAAAATAACTATTTCTATGATAACTTGAAAGTGCTCACAGTGCAGCACAAACCATATAACTTAAAAATATCATCACCAGTCATGGTGGCACAGGCCTGTAATTCCAGCTACTGGGAAGGCTGAGGCAGGAAGATCACAAGTTTGAGGTCAACCTAGGCAACTTAGCCAGACCCTCTCCAAATAAGAAATGAAAAATGGGAGAAGGAGGTTGAGGATATAACTCTGTGCAAGGCCCTGGGTACAAGCCAATAGATAGATAGATAGATAGATAGATAGATAGATAGATAGATAGATAGATGATAGATAGATAGTTTGTCCTCCCATCCATCTGTTCTTCTATCCTCTGAACTCCCAGACCCTATTCTCTAGCAGTATCTCTCATATTCCTTTCTTGTTTATTTATGGAACCCTCAAACTCAGGCTGTCTTTTGTCTCGCTAGACAATTTTATGTTCACACAAACTACATCACAAGTGTATCACTCAAATATGTGTTTATTGTCTTGAAGTCTCAAAAAGGGATGGAATGGGCTAGTGATGCTGGTAACTCTATTATGCAAATCATTTTTTCTTTTGTGTGTCCTGCCCTAAGCAGACCCTGTAGCAGTTGGATTCAGAACTAGAGGGAGGACTAAGCAGGGAAATCACAGTGTTTATAAAATCACCCCAAGGAAGCACTTAAACTTCTTAGACAAAAGAAAATGTACTTTCTCGGTAGAATTCTGCTCTAATTCTCCTAGAATGGTAACTTTCAAACTATCTAACAAGTTGAGAACCTCAGTAAGAAATACATTCATATTACAATCCAAAATCTACATATATATAATCAAGATAGTACATAAGTAGCAATATGTTACCCTTACCAAAATATTGTTTAAAAATTCTACTTCAGTTTTTAAAGAAAAAAATATTCTAATTGGTGCAACCTTTTACTACATTGATTTCAAGACTCAATAATAAATCTCATACTATAGTTCAAATACACTCTCTAAAAGCAATCAGTACTTAAAATGACAAAATTTTAGCTCGGTGGTATAAGTGCCTGCCTGGTAAGTGCCAGGTCGTGAGTTCGATTCCTGGTACCAAAAAAAAAGATGAAATTTTATTTCCAACCTACAATAAATACTGTGTAAGGTTAAGAAACTGCTCAAAGAGGAAAAGTAATTGGGATAGGGGAAAGGAGGAAAAAAAGAAGGGAAAAGAAAAAAGAAATAAATTTAAGACACTACTAAATGTATTAGTTATTGGAAAAGAACAGTTAATACTCATATGATTAGATCAATTTTACATGTGTATATCTGTTAATCTAAGCAACCCTTTTGAAGGTAACAATATGGAATATTACAATATGCAATATTACAATCATTGTTAAATTCCTATCATCTTGTTTTGTAAACCTATACTGTTATTGTATCGAATTTGTTGTTGTTTGTCTCTTTTGCTTTTTGTTTTTCTTTTATGTGTCTTTTTTTCTCCTAAATAAATTTAAAAGTTTTTATTTCTACTATAAGTAGAGAAATCTTATTTAAATCTTAAACTTCCACACACAAATAGCCCCACTTGAGATATCATCTGACCCATGGAACAGGTTCCTGAGTTAAAGGAGTAATTCAAGAGAGGGAGGGAGGAAAGAAGGAAAGGGAGAGGAGAGAGAGGGAGACAGAGACAGAGATAGAAACAGGGACAGAGAGACACAGCAGAGACAGAGAGACAGGGAGAGAACAGGCTTTCCTCTGCAGGTTTTCACAAACAGCTTGGACTTACTCAACTGTAGTGAGGCACAATATAGGACATAGATTCATATGGTGACCAGCTCATTTCAAAGAGTTCCTTTCAGGTAGGTAGATTTGTTGAAACACAGCCAAAGTTGTAGCAAGCCAAGGGCCAGATGACAGGCAACTCAGAATGTTACTACAGCAGCTTCCAGGGATGATGCAAAGCCAATGACCCAGGAAGTACTTAGAAGTGCAAGGTGACAGAATGCAGTTAGGTAAAATGAAGAATAATGGAACTTCAGAAATAACCAGTGCAGTTCTAGGGAGTCACTGTCCACATAGAAGAGAAAAGAACAGTCCAGGAAAAGAAATCAGTGGGGAGGCAGTAGGTAGAAGCCACACAGAAAAAGTGGTACTTACCTGGCCCCAGAACCAAAAACTGTGGGGCCTGCAAGAAATGAATCCAACACCTTATACCTATGATGCACCTTTCAACCAATCAACAGCTCTCCCCTGAGCCAGAAAATCTACTTGTGAATTTGAAGACCCTCTAGTATTTTTGCAGGGTAAAGCCTCATTTCTATGCAGGCCAAAAACAAATTATGATACCTTAACCTAGGCAAATTTGCTGCTGCTGCTGCTGCTAGTAGTGATGGGGGGTAACATGCTTTTTAGCCAGAATTTGAGACAACACCGCATTTTGTCTGCTTTCCAAATCTTTTCCCACTGTTCATACACCTTCTCAAATAGAGATAAGCATGCATTTATTATCTTTCCCTGAAGTTAAATTTATTTTTACTGATTTTTAAGCTCAAGACAGCCTTGCTGGTATGTTTATGCCATCATGTTTATTTTCAGAGGTAGAACTGCAATAAATGAAAAATATTTCCTTTCAGTAGAAAGGAAAATATTATACTTAGATATTTATAAATATAACTGCTTATATTTTAAAACATTAAGTCAAAAACATTATTATTATTATGCATTGCTGGCAATAATTTTCTGAGTGCTTCTCATTTAAAGACTGGAAATAATATTCATGACATGAGTTATACTTCAAACTGAATACAGAATAAAAATGGATTTAAATAACCAGAGTGAACTGCGTATCTAAGCAGTACATGCAAATCAGTTTAACTGTTTTATGTTAAAGTTACTATGAAGGGAAATCACCATAATAAAAATAATAAAGCTACTGTTTTTTGAGTACCTATTTTATTCCAAGTGCTGTGATAGATATTTTATATATGTTCTCTTATTTAATGTTCACAATAATCCCAAGAAGTAGGTACTGTTGACCTTATTTTGTAAATGAGGAAACATGTTAGTCCCTTTTCCATCACTATAACAAACACCTGACATAGTGAACCTATAAAAAGAAAAGGTAGGGCTTGGGTTTGTAGCTTAGTATTAAAGCACCAGCTGTCTCAATGCCAATACCAGAGAACCACAGACAGTGAGAAAGAGAGAGAGAGAGAGAGAGAGAGAGAGAGAGAGAGAGATTTTGGCTCTATCAGAAGTTCCACGATTGATTGGCATTATTGCTTTGGGCCTGTGGTAAGGCAGGATGTCATGATGGGAGCATGTGGCAGAACAAAACTTCTCCCCTCATGGACAGGAAGCACAGAGAAAATGAGGGCAGGGGTCCATGGTCCCCTTTGAGAACACACCCCCAGTGACCTAAAGACTTCCTCGTATGCTACACGCCTTAAAGGTTCCACCACCTCCTAAAGCACCACTTGGGAGCCAAGCCTTTAACACATGGACCTTGGGAGGGACTTTTTTGCTATACCAGAAAGCAAAGTGCAGGGAAATAAAGGAATCTCCTCAGAACACATAGCTAGGAAGTGAGCAGACTAGAACTAAAACCTGTATCTCTGAATGTAAGTCTATATTTGTTTTGTGTTCCCTTATGGCCACCTGTATCTCAAGCTTTGGGGGATGACTGGGAGGTGCTTGTTCTGGCTTTGTTCAGTCAAACGCCATTATCTTTAGAGCCTTCCAGAAAAAGCAGAGGCTGAGGTTCGGCTACAGAGTTATATTGGCCAGGAAGTAACTAGACAGCGTACTCACGTGGAGGGTGAGACAAATGCGGATGGGCTTCAGAGAGTTTCTTATTGGAGGGCATGTTTGGACACATACCTTCTGCAGAGTTTGGTTTGGCCTGTGTACTCAGATGGTTTGAGATGTTTCCCTTCAGCAGACTGCAAGATCCCGACTGTTTCACGTGGCACACGATGGGCCACTCAATGAGCACACTAATAAATGCTGACTGTCCGCCAGGTACGGTGGTGCCTACCCATAATCTCAGAGGCTCGTGGAACTGAGCAGGAGGGTAGAAAGTTTGAGCCCAGCCTGGGCATCTTAGTGACTGAGCAAGACCCTGTCTCAAAATGCTGGGCACATAGCACATGAGGAAGGCCCTGGATTTAATTCCTGGTGCCATAAAATATAAAATAAATTAAAAATAAATACTGATTTTCTAGTCAGGGTCCCTCCCAGCAGAATCTTGCAAAAGGGTTGCACCCTACAATGACTAATGCCATTTACTTAATCCTCCTCCTCTACTACTTCCCTGAGCACTGGGAAAAAACCTTTCCCATTTGTTATAGATTAAAAACTGATGGTCAACTTAACACCAGCTAAATTAAATTGGCATGGTGCTGAGTGTAGATGGCCCACCTGAGGAACATTGCCAGCATAAATAGAGATGTGGAGAAGAAAAGCAAGGCATTGTGGGTTCTCCTAAGTGTTGCTGTTTGGAGCCATTGGTTCTCCTGGAGGAGCTTATCACAGTTAGCTTCCCCAATATGGATTTGGCATTATCATTGGAGGAGCTCAGTACCTTGTTGCTGATGGTGGCTACAGTTCACTTTGGGGGACCTCTGGTCCTTACATTGAGCATCGCTTCCTGGCTCCGGAGGGGAAGATGTGTGCGGTTTAATCTCCAGGAGAAGGTTGTCACGCTGGGCTTCCTGACCTGTACCCGACTGTTATCATCATCAGGGGAGCTCGGAACCTCATTGCCACTGAAGATGGCTGTGGTACTTTTCAGGGGAGCTCTGGTCCTTATGTTGAGCATCACTTCTTGGTTCCAGTGTAGAACCCTCAACCTACTGAACAGCTCCTTCACCCTGCTGGCACAGACTATCTAGCTCCCCCTGCTGACCTTTGGCCTTCCCAGTGCAGATCCATAAAACAGACTGGTATGCGTCCTTATTGTGGGCTCTTAGATCTCCAGCTGGACTTGTGGGAGACACTGTCATGGGCTCTGGGTCTTCAACTGGACTCATGCAGGACACTGCTGTGGGATCCAGGCCCTGGGCTGAATATTCTGGGTCTTTAGTGTTGTAGACAGATTTTCCTGCACTTTCTTGTGTTTAATTCTGGGTAATCATCATAAAACAGTATAATAAATTCTGTGTCCTGGAAGTAATTGTTCTCCCTGTAACCCCTGACTACAACACCATTCTTCCATAGAGGCCCCTCTTACATTCAAATATACACACTCAAGTAAGTCCATCCGGGAACTAGGACTATTTCCTTCACTGGCAAGAGAGAAGATCCAAAGAGTACTACCCTGTCCTACCTACCTTCTGCAGCAAAAGCCCAGACATTCATTGATGAGGAGGTAAAATAAAGCCCTGAAACAGGCAGAAAAGCATTGCATTATTTGACCAGAAAGATACTGGATTATAAATTCAGTTGAGAATGCACAACAATTCTAATGTTAATGAGCTGGTTACTCATATGTACCTTGGATTTATATATACATATATTTCCACCCCCCAATGGATACTGTCCTCTATCAGGAGTGATTACCTCTAAGTTTTGTCATAATTATGAGATAAGTGAAATAATCATGAATTCTTACACTGTAGTAAACATATTAAAATTAGTAGGGGGGGAAACAAAATAGAGACCAACCTTCTAAATTTAACATAAATGGGACAATAAGTAGGCATGAAAGGAATTTTGATGGTACAATAAATTTTATTAGCTTGATGTGCTGACTGAGAAAAAGAAATAGCATGCATTTTTAAAAAGTGACTTTTTAAGGAAGAATAATTTGTTTGCATAAAATATGATCACTCACCCTCATAAGTGTTTATTTGAATTTATTGCACTATAACCAAAGCCAAAGGCAGCCGCCACAGCAGGGAAACCAAATTCTGAATTGCAAAACAAACCAAAGGTGTGACTGAGAGCACATCAGCATCCAGTGCTGACCTGGAAATATTTAAACAGTTAAAATTCTGCTGATTTTCCAGGATATGCTCTAATGAGGTTGAATCTTTTTTTAAGAAAAAAATTACAACTTAGATTGTGGCCCAGCCCTCCCAAAAAGAACAATGTTTTGAATATGCCATTCAGCATCACCTGAGTGTCCACCTGCTGCCCCCACGCTAGTCTGCCAAGTGTAATCTGAGGCTCACTCCAGCTACAAATGTCATTTTAATAGGCTTGCATTAAAATAGGGCTAGAAGGCTTTAAAACAAAGATGTGGGGGTAGTACTTCCCAACTCTGCTGTCTTCACCCTTTCTGTTGTTCTCAGGCTCCTACGTTTGTGACTGTCCATCCCGCCCTCATGCGTCCTGGGACTCCAACCCATGCATCTGCCTTCTGAGGACTCATGAGATACTCTTTATTCTCCTGCTATCACCAAATGAAAAATTTGGAGTGCATAGACAGCCCTTTCCATTGTCTCCGTTATGGGCCAGATGAAGAGTACCAAAGGGAGGAGGAAGAGATGCCAAGCTTGGTGAGTTCCATGCGGTAAGTCAGCAGATCTGCAGATAATTCATTTTAGAAATCAGGAATTGGGACTTAGTGTCACCCAAACAAGTAATAAGGTACCTGGCCTATAATTTATCTTTTAGAATTTCTGGTCAATTATCATTTAGACTCACTGCTTCATTTTTTTTTTTTTTCTGATCATATTGCATGACTTAGAATTTGACATTTAAGGAGAACGAAAATGGGCCCCTCGGGGACCCACCCCGCTGAGCCCAAGTGGCTCCGACCACAGGACAGCTAATCTGCCTTCCGATGGACTGTGCGACTGGCGCGGACTCCCAGAAGAGAACAAAAATGGGCCCCTCGGGGACCCTCCCTGCTGGGCCAATGCAGCACCAGCGCTCAGGCTTAGGAACAAGGACAACCCCCCACCTCCACCCCCCATAAGCAACCTGCTGGTTTGGAGGTCTGGCTAAATTGATAGCAACTAAGGAATATTAAGTAACTAAATGATAGTATTGTTTCATTAATTTTGCAGGCCTGGGGTTGGCAACCTGAGCATCTCTTTGGAAGATGACAGTAGGCAATGTAACAAATATGGGGGATTCTCTTCTGTCTTGTCTTCAAGGCCCAGTATGGTTCTCATTATTTTGCTTTACTCTGATTTTTTTTTTGCTTTATTTTATATTTTGTTTCTATTGGGTTTATTCTGTTTTGTTTTTGGTTCAATTCTACTATACCTGTTGGAATGGTCAGCTATTCTGAAGATAACAAGATATACTATAGTGGCTATTGTTTTCATAGTATCTTTCTTCAAAGTTCTGTACCAGTTCTGCTGCTTTGTTTTGACTGACTTTGCTCTGTTATGTTCTGTTGGATTTTACCAACTTTAAAAAAAAAAAGAATTTGACATTTAAGACTAAGATACAAATGTAGCACACTTACTGTGACATTTACATTTACCTAGACAATTTCCATTTCCCTCCATGTATGTAGTTAAGGTCTTTGTGGTCCACCGTTCATCGAACAGCCACAATTTTTAAATCTGATTTCCAAATGTAGGCACCAGATAAAGAACAGGCAGGTGTCAGTGTTGATGCCAATACACAGAGACATCAGTGGACATGGAGCCTGAAAGGTGGTTTTCTGAACCCTCTTGACAACAGTTTTAGTTCTCTGATGTCCTCTGGTTATAGAGGGTCTGAACTTTAATGAACAATTTTCACTCTCTATAGAAAGCTCTTTGCCCAGCAGTTCACTTCTTCATCTGGGGCTCTAGCAAATAGCTCAAATGTAACTGTGTTTCTGGATACCAGGTTATGACTGTGTCCACCACAGGAAGTTGGTTTTGTCTTTTTAAAATATCATCATGAAAGTATCCTCACAGCATGAACCCTGAAAAAGAGCTGAACACCCCATATAGTATGTCAGGAGGAAAGTTAACAAAAAAATTGCTGTATTTTATTTCCACATTATTTCCCTAAGCCCCCCGTTGTCCAGACCCTTTTGGCCTTTTAAACCACAGGTAGCTTCTGGCAAAGCTCGAGACAGATGGCAATGTGAGTCCCTGGCATCTGAGATAAATGTGTGTAATACCAAGCACCTACCACACAGCTTGGAAAGTTCGCCACTTCCCAGCTCCTACCCCATGCTTCAGGAAGGGTCGCTTGCTAAAATAATTTTCTGGTTAACAACAAACCCATGCAACATTTCATGCCTGGGTGTTTCAAAGGCCCCCTCTGAGGGAGTCATACTCTGCATTTTAATTTACGTTTACACATTTCATTTTTTAACATGAATGTACTGTGCATAATAACACATTTCACAATATGAAATGAAAAGCACTTGATACAGTTCATCTACTGGAAGGTTTTAACTCTAAATCCAGAATAAATAAAGCAAAGTAAACACAGCAGGCCTCCAACTTTCCTCTTCCAACATTTGATGATTTGGGTGTAGATTTAGGAAGCATTTGAAATACAGAGGAAGAAAGAGAAAAGAGGAAGATCCAGAAATGCTCCTGACATGCTAAGGAATCCTTAATCTAATCTGAACCCAAAGACCTTTCATTAAACATCACAGTGTGTAAGACATTGTCCTGAATCCCTCTTGATCATTTTGTCACATTTCCTGAAAATCTATCCTTTTACAATCAGCTAAGATTTCAAATAATCTTTGAGAGGCTTTCAACCTTTGCAATGTGTGAATGCCAACTTGAGGTCCATTTTGAAAACACAGTAGTAGGGTTAATCTGGAGATAATAGACATTTTCTAGTTGTTTGTGTTCACACTCACACAGTTTTATAGAGCTCTTGGTTGGTTAATACACATTTTTCTAAAAGAATCTCTGGGAGCTGTCACAGGTCTACAAGACCACCCACCCCATCCCAACCTCTGGCCACTGAGGAGTGTGACTCAGTGCACACGGTTGGTTCACCTGTAACCTCACAGAGTAGAGAAGAGCTGCTGCTTTGGTATCTGACAGTCACCGTCAGCAAGACACGAAGGCACAGTGTTCTCCAGCAGACTGACAACTCCCCCCTCCTTATTTCTCAAAGGACTAGGATGAGTTGACTAGTAACTTATGAAAACCTAGTATTCTTCTAATTTCTTTTCCTTAGTGAGATTCATGAAAACCTTTTTCTAGTTCCATGAGGTCATCAGCTCTCAGAAAATACTTGTACTATTTCTCCACACTTCATTAGCCTTAAAGTTAAAGAGATTGCAAACAAGTCTGAAAAAGTCTTTCTTTCTATTTTCATTCTTCAAGACCCAACCACAGTGAGTCTTCGCAAAGTGTTCTCCAACCACTGCATAGCCCACCAGGACTCCCCATGGATGTTAACTTCAGTATCATGTACTTTTCAAATCTCTTCCTAACCTGGTATCTGAGAATCTGAGAGTCAAAACAGAAAATAAATATGGAGTGCAAAACGTTGATTTTACTACCAAGTAGGTTTGCCAAGACCAACCCTTAATCTGTCTTAGGCAGACTCGCCTTCAATCTCAGGCAGCCCTGTACCAGAATGAAAGGTGGATGCACACTCTGGAAGAGAAGCATCACGCAGAGCCTACACTCTGTGTGAACCAGCCAGCTCCTGGGAGGACGAAGGACGGTGAATGTTGTGTCTGTCCATGGATCACTCACCCCCTCCATGAAAATGGAGGGAATAAAAAGGGAAGAAGCCTGCAGTGTGCTCAGTGAAATTTCTCTTCAAGAAAATCAAAGGCAGGAAAATGTGTTTTCCCAATCATCGTTTGGCATGAAATTTCTGAATCCTATATTGTGTCCTTTTTATCTGAATTTTTAAGGCTTCTTTAGAATAGAAACCATGTCTCAAATGGCCTGTGTCCCTCGCTAGAACAAACACAACACTGGGTAAAGATTGAGCATTCAATAAATATTTGTCTTTTGGGTGTTTTATTTTTGTTTTTGCAATCCTGGGGAACATGCTAGGCAAATCATAACACTGAAATACACTCCCGGTTCCATAAATATTTGTCTTTTACAGAACTGGTACTAAACGTAGGAATTAGACAGTATTCTCCACAACTGTAAACACAATAAGCCTTAGAAATGCCAACCTTTTCAACCAGTAGGTGGCTAGCTTGGACCTAGGTACCAAGTGGAATCTTCATATTCAAAATGCCTAACCTAAAAAGCCACACAGCTTTATTTTCTATTGCAAAACCCCTGTCTTTCATTATTCAGAACACATTATCACCAAGACCTTGAATATAATTTGACTAAGGTCACTATTTTTATACTCACAACCTAAATGTTTGTTCTTTCTAAATGAAATGGCTATTGAAAATATTGCAAGATTTCATTGAAAGAAAAAAAGAAGAAATATTGCCAAGCTGTTAAGAAATAAGAACTGGTTTATTGTTCCTATTCTATTCTGTTCTGTTTGATTTTTATTATGTCCAAAAGTATCTGTAGCTATTTTGAAGACAACAAAAGGCATTATGGTAACTATTGTTGGTTTCATAAGGTTTTGAAGTCCTGTATCACTTATGCTGGTTTATTTTTGATTGGTTTTATTTTGTTTTATTTTTCTTGGTTTTATCCTCTTTAAAATAAAAAAAAGAAAAGAAATATGAACCAGAAACAATTACTTAAACAAACACAAGTGAAATAGACCCATATTCCTATAAGATGGTGGATGAAAATTCTGCAGTTATACTATTATCAGAAAGAAAAAAAATGTATGCTGAAGAAATGCGCTACCAGCACACCAAGCAAACTGTGAGTATAAAATTCCTGAGTGTTTATATGCCATCTGCCAAGATATTAAAAATGCAGCTCCAGACATAAAGGGAAGCAGAACAAATTAATGAAACTTCTTCACTAGAAGGTCATGAAATTCAAGCCCTAAATGTTACCCACATGGGACCTGGTGGCATGGCATTTTTCTGAACAGACACAGATGGCAAGAGTACCAGTGACACTGTCACACAAAATTGGTCAGTGCACTCCCACAGGCAGAGGTATTTTTAAAATATTCCTTGGAAAAAACAGGGTTGAGAGGACCCTCTTGGATTTTCACAGTCTACAGACAGACAGCTATGTTGATTTATATAAAACCCAGAAAGCATCTCCTCTGACATCTGCAACTTTTAGCCCCCACGGAACTGACACAAATGGGCAGAAGCCCTTAGGGCATTTATGAAGACCTGCAGGAAACACTGCCTTCCTAGGCAGACCAGCTCTTGGGGCTGCCAGCAATCCCCAAGGTGAAGGTGATAAAGTAGAAGGCACAGAGATACTTCAGGATCTCCAACAGGGGCCTCACAAGCCCACCTAGACCTCCCAGCTGCTCACTAAATCTTTGTTAAAACTATTTCTTTGACCTAATGAAGCCTTCTAAACTTTTATTTTCATTTAATAGGCATTTAAATAGCAGTCAAGCAAGGTCCTAAGTGCTTTGTTCCTTGAAACATACATATAAGAAGGTACTCTTATTATCTGTACTCTACAAATAAGGACATTGAGCACAGAGTAACTTTCCAGTGTCACTCAGTTCACAAGTGACATGAATGCAAACAGTTGAGGTTCTCAGTCTATGCTGTTTGTCACAAGTGTGACTAGCTCAGTAACATGCTGTCCTGATCATCGTGGACAACTTCATACCCTTTATCATCACTAATGACGTAAAATGTTTGTATGAACATGATAGGGAAGATTATACAGATGATGTAACATTAATGCTAATGTCAGCAGTGTATTAGAATATATTCAAGCTTCTTCTCCAAGTACCTTAGACATAAAGGTGTAGGACATTTGGCTGCCAAGCTACAGTGAGCATCAGAAAAGCCTTGCAAAAACTCAAACTGCTGGCCCCGTCCCACAATGTCTGGGTAAGTGGGTCTAGTGGGGCCCATAAACATGCATTTCTAACCATCCTCCAGATGCTGCTCTTCTGACAGGGCCATGCTTCAAAACTAACTTCTGGCAAGCAAATAGAGGGAGCATATGAGCAAAACACCCTGTGCAAGAAGGTTGATGCCAACAAGTGTTTTCTTTCAGTAGTATAACACTCAGGAACATCACTGATGCTTCACACCCCCAGTCCTCCTTGTTGACTGAGGCAGAATCAGTCTCTCTGCCTGTGACCAGCTCTTTTAGATCTGGGTTTCTGCAGCTCCCTCCAGATGTACACTACAGTCTTTACCCCTTCTCTCCCCCTGAACTTTGGAGCTCACATCATAAAACCAAGAAAGTCATTATCTCTGAAAAAAAAAATCTTTTTTTCGCGGCACCGGGGATTGAACTCACAACGTCGCGCCTGTCAGGCGCTTAAGTCACTGAACCAAACTCCTGTCCCTGGTTTTTTGAGGCAGGGTTGCACTGTGTAGCTCAGGCCGGCCTTGCGCTTGCGTTGTAGCCCAAGCCGGCCTCAAACTCACAACGCTCCTCCTACCTCAGCCTCACGAGTGCTGGGATTAAAGGCGTGCACCCCCACACCCGGCTTCTGCAAATTTTTGTACAAAAAATCCAAGATTCAAGCCACAGGAGACAGAAGTGACTGCCCATTGGGAGCTAAACTATAATCACAAATAAAAAATATAAGGTCACCTTAAAGAGAAAATTGGCTCCCAGATCTACAGGTGTTGGCTTTCATCAGTTTGAAGACATTTGGAATACAATGAATCACAAAGAAAGAAAAGTTGATCTTAGAAGCAGAAGCGGGAGAGGACACCTAGGAGCCTACAGTGTCAGGCCCTGCTGAGCTGTATCCAGGGACCAATGAAGCACTTTTGTCAGTCCAGCTTGGATTCCAGTACAGCTATTTTCCTGAAATATAAGCAACGGGTATGGACTATATGGGCACACAAAATCAGCAGATCTGATGGCATGAAAGTCTTGAGTCTTATTAAATTCCTTAGCCTTGACTCCACTGTCACCAAGCAGCTTTCTGACTAGTTTTCTCATGCACAAGACACATCTTCAGTGAGAGTATCCTCAAGCCAACCGGGAGCATCTGGTTCCATGAAAATTGTATTTCTCACAGTAAGTTGACATGCTAACTTCCGTTACCAGCCTGTTGAGTGTTTCCTTCATGTGAGAAATCGAACTCTCCTACACCTGGCGTAACTGAGGAATCTCAACAAGATGCTAGCCTCTGAATTTTGGAGCCCAAAGAGCCAGATTCTGACTTCCCCAGACATGCTCACCATGTGAAGCACCTTTGTGACAGCTCGGCCACTGTGCAGTAGCCTGAGAGAATGGACCAAACCCAGGACCACGGTCTCTGAGTAACCGGATTATACTTCACGGTCAAATAAAGCATAGTATGGAGGCTTTGAATTAGACAGACGAGGTCACAGTCTGACTCTACAACTCACTAGTAGTGGTTTGCTATTCAGCCTTGAACTCTCAATTCTCTCATTTACAACAGGGGAAGTGCCTGGATTTAACAGTGCACACCCTGCACCAGAAGCATTAACATTTCTAGGAATTCATTGGAATGCAAATGCAAAAACCTCACCCAGACGTACTGTAGCAGAAACTGTGAGTGTAGGCCCCTGAAAGCCTTCCTGGTGCTCCCTGAAACTAGAGAAGCACTGGTACTGATTTTTGTGAAGACAAAAAGCTTATATACAAATTTTCTGGTACAGCACCTGGCAGATACCTGAGGTGCTGTAGCAGCTATTATCATTACCACAGGAAACTCAGGATAAAGGATTCTCCAGTGATCACATCACTCTCATAACTACTAATTTCTTTTCTTACGTGGCCAAGAATATGTATTTTACACATCTAGTCAGGAACTGTTTTTGTACAATTTTTATAGATTTTTCCTTCTGTACAGCATAGACACTTTTTCCTACACTGTATAGTTTTCAGATTCCAGTAACTGCCTAATATTTCATCAAATAAACATGCCACAATTTATGTACTTATTCTTTAGTTTTGATCATTTGTGCTGCTTCTAATTTTTCAAGTGACATTTCTGACATACAATTTATTCTTTTTCTTGCAAATTTCAAATTGCTAATTGGAAAACTAGTATATCACAGGCAATAGATTTGCGTGCTCTTATCTGTGGTCTAGAAACAAGTAAGTGTGTCAATGTTTCCATGGAACTATCCCCAACTAGAAATGATATCTCTTGATAACTTCATAAGGCTGAAAAACAGTGTCTTCGGTTCAAAATTTTTTAAATAACTCTTTAACTCTTTATACTTATACTAATATGTGATATAACTACTTAAACTGTTATTTGAGTAACTAACAGAAATTCACACAAAATTCTTCTATGTAAATCCATGTAAATAGATGGTCTTTTTCTTAAGATGGTCTTTTTTTTAATCTGAAAAGTTGTAGTTCTGCATTAGTTGGAAATTGGTAGATTTCTGCATCCTTTTATGTGAGAGACTATGTAAGTAAACAAAATTGATAACAGGCTTCTCTTGCTGTCTTGTGTTTAAATATTTAAATACTTGGTAAATTTCATTACTGGTATACAATTTTAGATCTTTCCTTGTATTAAATTGATGTATGTGATATTTGAGCAAAATGAAAAACAGTGTAATGTTAATGTCCATTATTATCAATAAAGATGTGTATATATTATGAGCAAAAAATGAAAAATATCACTTACTTGAAGTATGATAAATTTAAACTTAGAAGTGGTTGAGATATCCACATGTGCTTCTAAATTATTATTCTAAGTCTATATGCAAAATGAAAGATCGATATTTTTATTGTTGCCATTATATAATTACCACTAAGAAAGATACTATGTTTGAGAATATGGTTCGGTATAAATGTAACTGGGCAATTATTTTGATTATTTCTGGTTGTGGTTTTGCTAAGTTCCTGGAACTGCACATTTCGGTTAATATTATTGAGGCAGGAGATTAGGGTGTGGTAGGCTGTCTGGGAAAGTGGGGATGACATGTTAATTGCAGACTTAGAGGACACATGTGCAGCACAGTTCTCTGCACATTGGCTTCTCAGGCAAACTTGAGCAGTTTTGGATAGGATGGACTAGACTTGATGTCAGCCTGAGGAGTGGGAGATCCAAAAAGACAGTCACCACTGAGCTCAGGGGTACTGTGTTCTGTTGCACAGTACCTACTCTCATGCTTTAAAGTGCACTTCTTCCTACTTTCACTTGGCCCAAACTTACTCTGGAGAGCCTGTTTTTTTCCTACCTTTAATAAACATAAAACCTTGCTAACTTTTGCACTTGTCTTGACCAATTCTTGGTTGAGAACCTCCTCTGCTAACCTCCTGTAGAAGGAGACTCCAGCACTTCAAAACTTGATAACATATTGAAAAGAAGGGGTCTTGAAATTTTTATGTTTATTAAAATAGAAATTTCAACTTTCAGGCAAAGAAGTATGAACTTCAGTCCCAAATTACAATCAACTGCAAAAAAAAAAAAAAAAATACAAAAATTCAGAAGAATTAAGAAAGAAATCATGAGACCTAAAGAGAAACCTCAGCAAGGTTGCTAGAATGGAATCAATTTGTTTAAACCTATCCATAATCAAGAACAGAAAATAACGTACTCAACCTAAAAAAGAACAGATAAAACTTTTATAGGGAATATTTTAAAACTTGAATTACAAGACATAAAGGAAAAGATACAAACACATGGGAGTGATATATAGCAGTGATGACAATTCTTTCCAAATTAATTCATAATCAATCCCACATAAAATTTCTCATTTGAGGAATTCAATAAAGTCACACCAAAATGTGCATGGCAGAATAAAAGAACATAAATGCTTAATTTAACATTGAAAAAGAAGAGCAAAGAAACAAAACTACTGTTAGATACTAACACAGCACAAAATCTTAGTATTTTTAAAATGTGGTACTCACAGAAGAACCAATGCATAGATAAAATGAATATTACAGTTCAAATCAAACATACTCATGATACTTATAATACATGCATGTCTATAGCACACACACATGTGCACATAACACACACATACACGCACATGGAAAGGCATTTGGTCTATGATAGAGATGGGTATCCTAAACCCAAGGGGAAAAGGTCAGATCATTTAGCAGAAGTCATGCAGATTTCTCCTCACTTTAAAGGCTACTACCTTGTGCAAGCCATCATCTCTCACTGAGATTTCTATGAAGGCTTACCATCTGGTCTTTCAGTTTTTTCTTGATCCTTGTAAGCCTACTTAACAACTATTCTGTCGAACTATGCTTCTTTTTTAAAAAAAAAAAATACACTGGGTTGGCACTGGACCTGTAGATCAGTGTTATAGAACACTTCCCTAGCACATAAGAAGGCCCGGTTCCATCCCAGCACTAAAAAGAAAAATTATTTAAAAGCTATTACTGTCCTATTAAAAATACCAACAACTTGTATTATGACACAAAGGAACGCTTCTAGATCAACCAACCTAGGCAGACAATAATTCCTAATAATTTTTGCATAATTTCTATTAGCAGGAACATTGGATTTACAAATTTTTTTATTTATTTAAGAGAAAAAAACATATATCAGAAAGACAAAAAGCAAAAGAGACAAACAAACAACTAGAGCAAACGCACAACAGTAACATTACAGGTTTACAAAACAGGAGGATAGAAACTTGACAATGGTTGCAATATTGCGTCTCATTATCTTCAAAATGTTTGTTTACATTAACAGATATAGACATGTAAAATTGATCTAATCATATGAGTATTAACTGTTTTTTCTCAATAATTATTACATTCAGAACTATGTTCATTTTAGTTATCTTACATATACGTATATACAGATTTATATCTTTTGCTTTTCCCTTCCCTCTTTTCCCCTTTTCCCTTCCCAATTACTTTTGCTCTTCAAGCTGTTTTTTACCCTTACATGGTATTTATTATAGATTTTGAATCATATCTACTTTTTCAGTTTCTTATACTAGGAAGACAATACAGTATTTACACATGTGGGTTTGATTTATTTCACTTATGAGTATGGTCTCAAGTTGTGTCCACTTACTTATAAAAGTCTCAATGCAATCTTCCTTAATAGCTGAATAGTACTCCATGGTATAAAAATACCACATCTTTTTTATCCATTCCTTGATTGATGGGCACTTGGGTTGTTTCCAAGATCTGGCTATTACAAATTGGGCTGCTATAAATATGGGTGCACAGATATCACTGTGGTATGATGGTTTCAATTCTTCTGGGAAAATGCCCAGACATGGCATAGCTGGGTTGAATGGGATCTCTAATCCTAGCTTCTTGAGGAATCTCCACACTGACTTCCACAGTGGTTGCACCAGTCTACACACCCACCAACAGTGGAGAAGAGTTCCTTTTCCCCACAGCCCCTCCAGCATTTGTTGTTGCTTGATTTTTTAATCTTGGCTATTCTTTCTGGAGTGAAATGGAATCTCAGTGTTGTTTTAATTTGTATTTCCCGAATGACCATTGATGTGGAACATTTTTGCATATATTTATTTGCCATTTGTACTTCTTTCTCTGAGAAGTGTGTATTCATCTCAGATGCCCATTTTTGGATTGGGTCCTTGAATTTTAGGGGCCTTATTTCTTTTAATTCTTTATATGTTTTAGATAGAAGTCCTTTGTCTGATGGACAATTGGCTAAGATATTTTCAAAGTTTGTGGGTTTTCCTTTCACTCTGTTGGAGATTTCCTTTGACATGCAAAAACTTTTTAGTAGGATGAGATCCCAGGTGTTGATTCTGGGAAGTGTTTCCCATGCAATTTCATTTTTGTTCATGAGCTCTCTGCCTACTCCTATGTCATCAAGATTTTTACCTACTCTGTCTTCTAGTAACTTTAGTGTCTCTGTTTTAATATTCAGATCTTTGATCCATTTTGACTTTATTTTAGTGCATGATGATAGACATGGATCTAGTTTTAGTTTACAGCATATAGAAAGCCAGTATTTCCAGCACCATTTGTTAAAGAGGCTATCTTTCTTCCAATGTACATGTTTGGCCCCTTTGTCAAAGATGAGGTGCCTAAGTGTGTTTGTAGTTGTGACTGTATCTTCTAATCTATTCCATTGATCTTCAGGTCTGTTTGGATTCCAGTACCATGCTGATTTTATCACAATAGCTTTGTAGTATAGTTTCAAGTCGGGGTTTGTGATGCCTCCTGCCTTCCCTTTGTTGCACAAAATTGACTTTGCTATTCTAGGTCTCTTCTGGTTCCAGATGAATTTCAGAAATGCTTTCTCTAGCGCTGTGAGGTAGGCAAGTGGTATTTTGATTGGGATTGCATTAAATCAGTGTAACAATTTTGGGAGAATGGCCATTTTCACGGTTTGTTCTTCCTATCCATGAACAGGGAATATCTTTCCATTTTCTGAAATCTTCTTCGAATTCCTTCTTCAGAGTAATGTAATTTTCACTGTCTAGATCTTTTACTTCCTTCATTAGACTGATTCCTAAGTATTTCATTTTTTTGGATGTTATAGTGAAGGGTGTGGTTTCCCTTGTTTCTCTCTCAGTGACTTTATTGTTTGTGTACAGGAATGCTATTGATTTTTGAGTGCTCACCTTGTAACCAGCTACATTACTGAATTTGGTTATTACTTCTAGAAATCTTCTAATGGATTTTTGGGGGTCTTCTATGTAGAGTATCATATCATCTGCAAATAATAATAATTTCACTTTTCCTTTCCTATCCTTATTCCCTTTATCTCTTTCGCTTGTCTAATTGCTCTGGCTAATATTTCCAGAACTGTATTGAGTAGGAGTGGTGATAATGGACATCCTTGTCTTCTTCCTGATTTTAGGTTGAAAGTTTTCAGTTTTTCTCCATTTAGTAAGATGTTGGCCGTTGGTTTCTGATATATGGCTTTTATCAGGTTGAGGTAGAGGTTCCGATTTTCTGTAGGGTTTTTATCATGAATGGGTGTTGGATTTTGTTGAAAGCTTTTTCTGCATCTATTGAGATGATCATGTGGTTCTCGTCCTTGGCCCTGTTGATATGGCATATTACATTTATTGATTTGCATGTGTTGAACCATCCCTGCATCCCTGGGATGAATCCTGCTTGATCATGGTGTATAATCTTTCTGATAATTTGCTGTATTCTATTTGCCAGTATTTTATTGAGGATTTTTGCATCTATGTTCATGAGGGAGATTGGTCTGTAATTTTCTTTTTTGTTTGGGTCTTTCTCTGGTTTTGGTATTAGGGTAATACTTGTTTCCAAGAATGAGTTAGGGAGACTTGCTTCCCTTTCAATTTCATTGAAGAGTTTGAGAAGCGTTGGCATTAAGTCTTCCCTAAATTTCTGGTAGAATTCAGCAGGGAATCCATCAGGGCCCGGGCTTTTCTTTGTTGGTAAGGCCCTAATTACATTTTCAATTTCATTAGCTGAAATTGATTTATTCAGCAGCTTTATATCTTCTTGATTCAGCTTTGTTAATCCATAGGTTTCTAGGAATCTGTCCATTTCTTCTGTGTTATCGAATCTATGTGAGCAAAGGTTTTCAAAGTAGGTGTTGATGATCTTCTGTATTTCCACAGGGTCTGTAGTGATTTCACCCTTTTCATTTCTTATTGCATGAATCTGAGTTTTTTCTTTCCTCTTTTTGATAAGGTTGGCTAGGGGTTTATCAATTTTATTTACTCTTTCAAAGAACCAACTCTTCCATTCATTAATTCTTTGTATTGTTTTCTTAGTTACAATTGCATTAATTTCTGCTCTCATCTTAATAATTTCCTCCCTTCTTTGGGCTTTGGATTTGGCTTGCTTTTCTTTTTCTAGAAGTTTGAGGTGCAGCATTAGGTTGTTTATGTGTGTTCTTTCCATTTTTCTGATGTGGGAGTTTAGTGCTATAAATTTCCCTCTGAGGACTGCTTTCATTACATCCCACAGGTTCTGCTAATTTGTATTTGCATTTTCATTCAATTGTAGATATTGTTTAATTTCTTCTTTAACTTCTCCTGTGACCCATTGGTTATTTAGGAGAGTATTATTTAATTTCCATGTGTTTATGCAGCTATTGTAGGTTTTTTTGTCATTCATTTCCAATTTGACTGTGCTATGGTCAGATAATATGCATGGAATTATTTCAGTTCCTTTGCATTTACTTAAGCATGTTTTGTGGACCAGTATATGATCTATTTTAGAGAATGACCCATGTGTAGCTGAGAAGAATGTGTATTCTGATGTTGATGGGTGTAATACTCGGTACACATCTACTAGGTCCATTTGTTCACAAGTTTGATTCAGTTCTGTTATTTCTTTACTGATTTTTATTTGGTTGATCTGTCTCTCTGTGACAGTGGGGTGTTAAGGCCCCCTGTTATAACTGTATTATTGTTTATTTGGTTTTTCATGTCTCTTAAGAATTGTCTTACATACTTGGGTGCTCCCATATTCGGTGCATATATATTTATGATTGTAATCTCTTCCTCTTGAAGTTTTCCCCTCACAAGTATGTAGTGACCTTCTTTATGTCTTTTGATCATTCTTGGTGTGAAGTTTGCATTGTCTGCAAACATAATAACTACCCCTGTTTTTTTCTGGGTTCCTGTTGCATGGAGTATTGTTTTCCATCCTTTGATTTTTAGTCTGTGAATTTCCTTTTGAGTGAAATGTGTTTCTTGTACACAGCATATTGTTGGGTTTTGTTTCTTAACCTACTCTGCTAGTCTGTTTCTTTTTATTGGTGAGTTGAGACCATTTACATTCATTGATATAACTGATACGTACCAGCTCATCCCTGTCATATCTTTCTGTTGTTGGTTTTCTACATTTTCTGTTTAATTATTTGCCCTGTTTAGTGGTTTCCTTTTGTTGTTGTTCTTAGGATTGTAGCTGTCTTTGTCTCTTTCTAGAGTGTCTTTCAGTACTCTTTGTAGTGTTGGTTTGGTGGCCATAAATATCTTCAGTTGTTCTTTGTCATGAAAGTATCTTATTTCTCTGTCAATTTTTAAGGATAGTTTTGCAGGGTACATCAATCTGGGTTGAAAGTTGTTTTCTTTCAGGATTTGAAATACTTCACTCCAAGGTCTCCTTAAGTTAAAGGTTTGTGTTGAGAAGTCTGCCGTGATTCTGATAGACTTTTCTTCATAGGTGAGCTGTTTCTTTTCTCTGACAGCTTTTAGTATTTTGTTCTTGTGCTGTATTTCTGATACCCTTATTATTATATGTCTGGGTGAAGATTTATATTGGTTATGGTTAATTGGGGTTTTGTATGCCTCAGTTACCTGTATTTCAGATTCTCTTCCCATGTTTGGAAAGTTTTCTGCTATTATTTCTGTGAACAGTCTTTGCAGGTCATTAGTATTGACCCCTGCTTTTTCATTCATGCCTATTAGTCTTATGTTATTTCTCTTGGCATCATCTTGCAGCTGTTGAATTGTTGTTTCTTGGTTACTTACTATTTTTAAGAGATCTTTTCTTTCATGGCCTTGATCTCCCATGCTGTCTTCATGATCTGATATTCTATCTTCAGCTTCACTCAAGCAGTTTTTCAAACTTTCCATGGAATTTTTCATTTCTTGCATTTCCCTTTGAATCTGTTTCGTGCATTCTGTTTGTGTCTTACATTGTTCATTCAAAGTTTCCATCATTTTCTTAAGTTCTTCAATTTTTTATCTTGCTCTTCTTTAGATACACACAACATTTCTTTAATAATGATTGTCATTTCATTTTTTAGCTGAGAGATTATTTCTGATTTGAGTTTCTCTATAGCTTCATTGACCTGTTTCTTTACTGCATTTGCTATCATTTCAGAAAGCTCAGTTGTGTTACTCCCAGTGTCTTCCATTTCAGTGTCTCTTGGGTTTGTTCTCTGTGGGCTGGGGGATTGAGACTGCCTCTTGGTCTTTCGTTTTGTCATTTTCTTCTGGGACCTGTATTGCTCTGTGTCCTGCGAGGCTGACTGGGCCTTCTGGTGGTTTGCACTGAGTCACGGGACTGGGTATAGCTGGATCCTGTGTGCAGCTAGTGAGGGCGCACTCCCGGAGTGTGCTGGTCGAGCCTCTGCCTTACTGGGTGGGTGCCAAGACCTCCCGGACCCAGGCAGCTAGGCAGTTCATATGTGGGAGTGTGGCACCACCCAGACTCTGAGTCTGGCTACAAGTAGTTCAGAGCTTCTGGAGTGCCAGGCAAGCCTGGGCGAGTCCCAGGCCTACAGTGCCAGGGCCTTGCTCCTGGCTGGGTGGGCCCGCATCCTCTAGGACCCGCCGCACTGACTACTCCACTAAACAATGGAGTTTGTGTGTGCACTGTGCTCTGATGGGCAGAGTCCAGCCTCTCCGAGGCCCTGCAGCTATGCCAGCCAGGCTCTGATGAGCAGCTCTGGGGTCCTGGGCTGGGCTGGGCTCAGTACCTCTGTGTCCTGCAAGGCTGGCCGGGCATTCTCCTGGTGGGTTGTGCTGAGTCACGGGACTGGGTAGAGCTGGATCCTGTGTGCAGCTAGTGAGGGCGCAGTCTCGGAGTGTGCTGATGGAGCTTCCGCCTTACTGGGTGGGGGCCGAGACCTCCTGGACCCAGGTAGCTAGGCGGAGCATTCCCCAGAGTGTGGTGCCACTAGGACCCTAAGTCTGGCTGCAAGGAGTTCAGAGCCTCTGGATTGCCAGGCAAACCTGGGCCTGCAAATTTTTTTTCTGGTACTAGGAATGAAACTCACAGCCTCACGCTTGCCAAGGAGGTGCTGTACTGCTGAGCTATATCCCTGGCCCTTGATTTATAAATATTTACAAATATGTAAACTCATTTAATTTCCACAATCAACCTATGAAATAGATACTAATAGTCCCCCATGTTAAAGAGACACAACAGTAAAGTGATTTACTAAAGATCAGAAACTACTTAACCTTCCTGTGTAGAGGCATATTTGTGATTCAAACCCTAAAATCATGGCTCCGGAATATTTGGACAAGGTTTGCAGCATAGAAATAATTGTTTACTAGACTGCTAGATCCTCTGTGGGACTTTAATTAGTTAGAATATTAAGTCATAGCACTCATAATTGATTTTATAGCTATTATTTGATTTTTATGGTAAGTGGGAATTATTAAAAAATTTATTACAAAAAATCAGTCAAGTTGCCTGCCTCTGCACCAGCTTTCTGCCCTCTTTCTACCTTGCTGATATTTGGCATTACAGTGTTCCCTTTGCAGCCTTCCCATTCTTACATTTCTGTTTAGAGGGGCCCTCATTAAATTCTCCCTTTTCTTGGCTGTTCCTTCCCCTCCATACCTGCCAAATGCAACCTTTCACAAATTAAGGTGAATATCTTGATACTCGTGTGCCTGACATCTGTGTCTGTTGATTGCATTCTGCACTCAGGCATGGAAGAGGGAGGTGCTATTTATTAACTCTTCAGACCCCAGCAGTATCCTTCAAACAGACCACTACTTAGTTCTATTGATCCCTAGCCTGGCTGTCTCTTAGCTTCAATGCTTCTCCTGGCTTTTGTGCCCCTGCATCAGTGTAAGCCCTCACCAATACTGCAGTAACTTTCTAACTGTTCTCTGAGCTAACTGTCCTACCTGTATTTCAGCCTGAACCTCCTGCACCATCTCCCCTGGCTCCCTCATCTCAGCCCCGGGGTGCAGATGTCATCATGACACTTCCTGATCATAACTCTTGAGTGACTCCCTCTGACACAAGTTGTCCATTCCTTAGTGCAGAACACAGGCCTTTAAGGACTGGCTGCCTCCTCTTCTTCTAAAGTTCTTGTCTGCCTCAAGCTATTCCAATCAATTGGAGCCAGTGGTTATATTCTTATATCAGGTTCTTCCTTCTTTCCATGGCTCTGCAGGTACTCACTCTAGAACACTTTTCCCCTTCTGTACCTGGCCACCACGTATTCTTCAAGTAGCAACTTAGTGTCACCTTCCCCAGGAAGTCTTCCTTCTTGATCCCACCATGCTCATTTACAGATTTCTGCCTGTCTCTCTTTGTTTCTCTGCCCTACAAGTTAGCATCTTCAATGTTGAGCCCTGGGCTCCAAGGTTTTGTTCTTAAGAGGAAGATTTCTGATCTTCTAAGTTGATAAATAGACAAATTACAGAGGAAGAAACCCAAGCAGTTGAATAAAAATAAGAAAAGCAGCTCAATCTCACTAGTGATTAGGACAAATTCCAATTAAAGCCTAAAGTGGATACCATCTCATGCTTTCAGATTTGACAAAAGTGAAAAAGAACAATCACTTCAGAGTGATTCTGTGAATCTAAATTTGAAGGTACATGTATGCCATGATAATACTACTTCTAGCTATGCACAAAGGAAAAATTCAAGAATGTTCATTGCAGCATTAATTATAGTAATAAAAAGTCAGAGGTATTTGAATGTCCAGCAACAAAACACAGAAATAATACATCATAGTATATTCATGAAGTAGAATATTACACAGCAGAAAATGTAAGTAAACTAGAGCTAAAATTGCCAACATGAATACATTTCATTCACTCATTGTAAGCATGAATAGAAAAGCAAATTTAAAAGAATACTTACAGTATACCACTTAAGTTTAAATAAATAATAAAAATAGTATAACAAGTGGTTCTAGAAAAATGCATGTGCAGTGAAACATAGAAGAATGTTTAGGAATGATAACCTCTGTATCTGGTTACCTCTGGGAGCGGGGAGTGGAATGAACATGACAGGGCTGGACAGGATTTGTAATGTTTTGTTCTTAAACTGAGTAGCAGGGACAATCTCATACCCTTGATTATTATCCCTCATATAATTTTTTCATTACTAAAATAAAACCAAATAACAACTAATGCTCATGTTTTAAGTTGGGGTTGAAGTCAAATACTTGTTCCTTTTATTTGCCTGAGCAGAAGGTACCTTAAATCCTCTGAATCCATTTCCCCATCACTATTATGAAGACAGCTCCTATGCCATGGAGTTGTGTTAGGATCTCTCATTAGAGATAATGCAGACCAAACTGCATGGTGTCTGGGATATGTATTGAAAATTCAATCAATGTTCGAGCTAATGATAATTCTAAAAGGCTATTTTAAGTGAAATAATGTCAGTTGCTAATAGTAAAGATATCATTATTTCCCTTCTTGCCTACCGGAGTCCTCAAAATCTCAACTGAAACATTGAAAGGTGAACGATATGTTCAACTATTTATGTGCAGGGTTTAATTCTTAGGTCAGGGATGCACAGGTCAATATTTGCTTTCAAGACTGTGTTAATGTCGCTGACTTTTTAGATAATTTAGATAATTGAGGTGCTTCAGGCAGAGCTTGTCTAAATGCATAGCTTGTTGAACAGAGGAGAGACTTGCACATTGAACATCCCCCACACTCTATCCTGTATACAGCATTACTCTTCTTGATTTAAGGTTTTCTAGTGACCTTTGGATTACTGCAAGCTGACTGCAAGTGAGTCCTGCAAACTGGACCCCTCAGCCCAGGTCAACGCTGCTTCCTGGCTCCAGCCCACCTTTCTCCCCTGTGCTGCTCCAGCAAAACCAAGTAGTGTGTCTCATCCACCTCCACGTGTGTGTTGATATGTAACAGCCAACCAATAGTAATAGTAACATCTCATTCTGGACAGCGACAATGAAACAGAACCATCCAGAGTACATTCCAGGCTACCCCATCACCTCACAGGTGTGAGATTTTGGGTAGGCTATTTATTATAATATAGCTAACTCTTATGGGGGAATGATTATGTACCTGTATGTTAAATGTTTCCTATATACAAACACAACTGATCTTCACTGATGGGCTCCATGAAAGCATACTATCAGTGACCTTTCCATCACTGGACCAAAGTACCTAACATACATGGTGTAAAGGAAGAGAGCTTTATTTTGGCTCACAGCATCATAGAGCCCATTGTTCAGCGGCAGAGGCAGAAACATCATGGTGGAAGGGTGCAGTGCAGGAAGTGCCTCACTTCATGTCAGTTAAGAAGAAGAGAGAGAAAAAGAGTTAGAGAAGAAGGCAGCAGGGACCAGATATAGACCCAAAGCCACACCTCCACAACCCACCCAGACACTCAGAAGTGTATATTATTAATCTTGTAAATGTCTCTCAATGCAATCAAGATGACTTCCAAGATTCATCATCACAAGTAGTTTCATTTGCTGGGAATAGTGACGCACTCCTGTCATCCCAGAATTCAGAAAGCTGAGGCAGAAGAATCACTGGTGACTTGAAGATGAGCTATATAGTGAGTTCAAGGCCACCCTGAACTGTATAGCAAGACTCTGCCAAAAAAAATAGAAAAAGAAAACAACCAAGTATCTTCACTTTACAGATGAGTACAGTAAACAGCTATTTCTAAAGGGCACCAAAAATGGCACAGCCAAGGCTGGAACCTTGGAGCGTTTGATTCCAGAGCTTTCATTTTTAGCTAAGATGTATCTCAACACACAGAGCCTGAGATCAGCACCTGTCACATTGCAAACACTCCATTTATTACTATTACAATTCTATAGTGGTCATATCTTCTCAAGAGAAAGGGGAGAGTCTTGAAGTAGAGGTTAGGAACAATTGGAAAGTGCCTGGGGAGGTGACATAATTCAGAGCAATTATTGTGGAAGACAGTGCCCTGAGTGGCGAAAGAACTTCATGCTTGTAGGTTCTGCAGTTATCAAAGGTTATGTTCTTCTGTAATTGAATAAACATAGTACATTTGGGGGGAAGGAACATAGCTTACTTGGCATGGAACATCTCCACTGGGATATGGTAAATAAGAGAAGTGTATTAATAAGCACAGAGGTCAACTGGGAAAGACAAGTCTACTTTATAAACCTGTTCCCTTGAAAGATGTGTTTTGAAATTTTGTTTTAATTTTTTCTTCTTTCTTCTTCTTTTTTACTTGACATAAAATGAATTTGGGGAAAAATGGGGGAAAAATATAACTCTGTAGTGTGTTTAAATTTCTCCGAGAAGAAATACCTTGGAACAAGGGCTACGTCTTCTGCATCATGTCCCAAACAGCAATTGAACAGATTTGTGTATTTCTAAATACTTTCACTTTGTATATGCACCAAATATCACTGTGCCCAACTATATAAAGCAAATATTAATGGACATGAAAAACCAAATAAGCACTAATAAAATTTTAATGAGGGACTTCAGTACCCCACTGTCACAAAAAACCAGATTAACTAGACAAAGAAATAAAAAAAAAAAAGAAATATCAGAACTGAGCCAAACTTTTGAACAAAAGGACTTAGTAGATGTTGGTAGAGTGTTCCACCCCATGACATCAGAATACACATTCTTCTCAGCTGCACACAGATGCTTTCCAAGATAAACCACATACTAGCTCATAGAACATGCTTAAGTAAATGCAAAGGAAATGAAATTATACCATCCACATTATCAGACTGTAGTGCAATAAAATTGTAAATCAATGGCAAAAGAAACCACAATACCTTCATAAACACATGGAAATTAAATAACATCCTCCTGAACAACCAATGGATCACAGATGACACTAAAGAAGAAATGAAGCAGTTTCTACAATTAAATGATAATGATAATACAACATTCTGGAACTTATGGGACATAATGAAAGCAGTCCTACAAGGGAAATTTGTACGGTCAGTTCTCATATCACAAAAACAGGGCAAGGTCAAACAACTTAGTGCTGACCTTAAGCTTCTAGCAAAAAAAAAAAAAAGAGCAAGTCAAATCAAAAGTTCATATGAGAAAGGAAAATATAAAGACCAGAGCAGAAATTAATGCAATGGAGACTAAGAAAACAACACAAAGAATCAATGAATTGAAGAGTTGGTTCTTTGAAAGATTAAATAAAATCAACAAACTCTGAGTCAATCTAATAAAAAAAAATAAAATACTCAAATCCATGCAATTAGGAATGAAAATGATGAAATCACAAGAGATCCTGCAGAAATCCAGATGATCATCAATACCTACTTCAAAAACTGTATTCTAATAAGATGGAAAATACAAAAGAAATGGACAGATTCCTAGATACATATGAATTACCAAAGATGAATCAACAAGATAGAAGAATTTTAAATAAGCTGGACATGGTGGTACACGCCTTTAATCCCAGCACTCGGGAGGCTGAGGCAGGAGGACCATTGTGAGCTCGAGATCAGCCTGGGCTACAAAGTGAGTTCAAGGCCAGCCTGAACTGCATAGCGAGACTCTGTCTCAAAAAATAGGGCCGGGAATTTAGCTCAGTGGCAAAAGTGCCTGCCTGGGAGGTGCGAGGTTGTGAGTTCAATCCCTGGTACCAATAATAATAATAATGATTCTAAATAAACCAATATCAGTCAATGAAATCAAGGATGTGATTAACAACCTACTGACAAAGAAAGGGTCAAATCCTGACAGATTTGCCACTGAATTCTACAAGTTTGTTTTTTGTTTTTTTTTTTTTTTGAGACACAGTCTCACTTTTGTAGTTCAGGTTGGCCTGGACTCACGATGTAGTTGAGACTGGATTTGAACTCACAGCAATTTTCCCGCTTTGGCCTCCCAAGTGCTGGGATTACAGGTGTGTGGCACCACACCCAGTTTTACAAAAAAAAAAATTAGAGAAAATCTAATACCACTTCTTCTGAAACTCTTTAATGAAATTGAAAGGGATGCAATACTGTCAAATTCATTCCTAGAAGCAAGCATTACCCTGATACCAAAACCAGAGAAGGATCCAACCAAAAAGGGGAACTACACAGACCAATTCCCCTAATGAATATAGACACCAAAAACCTCAATAAGACACTGCTGAATACAATGCAGTAAATCATCAAGAACATTATTCACCAAGTAGAATTCATTCCAGGAATGCAGGGATGGTTCAACATACACAAATCAATAAATGTAATACACCGTATTAACAGAACCAAGGACAAAAACCATATGATCATCTCAGTAGATGCAGAAAAAGTGTTTGACAAAGTTCAACACCCATTCATAATAAAAAAAAAAACTCCTACATGAAATTCGAATACATGGCCTTCATCTCAATCTGACAAACATCATCTGTCTTAGTTACTTTTCACTCGTTGCTGAGACAAAACACCTGACACCCAAAATTAGGAAGCAAAGGTTTATTTCTCACATTTCTCGGGGGTTTCAGTCCATACTTAGTTGGCTCCAAGGCAGCATGGTGTGGTGGGGCAGCCATTCATGGTGGCTGCAAACAGCAAGGCATGCCAGCAAGAGAGAGTGAGACAAGTGTTTGTCCCGCCCTTACTCTGTATGTCAGCTCCACCTCTGGGCAGCTGTAGCACTCACATTACCAATCCCAGTGCTAGACAACAAACCAATCACTAACACCAGACTCAGCCCTGTCCAAATTACATGAGGCCTTGGTGGGGACACAGAATCAAACCAATACAATCATCTACAACAAACCAACAGCCAACATTAGGCCAAGCAGACAAAAACTGAAAGATTTCACTCTAAAATTCTGAACAAGAAAAGGATTCCCATTATCACCACTCTTATTTAATATAGTTCTGGAAACATTAGCCAGAGCAATTAGACAAGTGAAAGAAATAAAAGGAATAAGGATAGTGGTATGGATTAGAAACTGGTGGCCAACTAAACACCAGTTGAATTAAATTGGCATGGTGCTGAGTGTAGATGGCCCACCTGAGGAAAGTTACCAGTATAAAAGGAGACATGGAGAGGAAGAGCAAGGCATTGTGGGTTCTCCTAAGTGTTGCTGTTTGGAGCCACTGGTTCTCCTGGAGGAACTTGTTGTGGCTAGCTTCCCCAACATGAATTTGACCATTACCATTGGAGGACAGCAAGAAGGGATCTTGTTGCTGGGAGTGGCTGTGGTTCACTTTGGGAGAGCTCTCGTCCTTATGTTGAGCATTGCTTCCTGGCTTTGGAGGGAAAGATGTTTGCTGTTTAATCTCCAGGAGAAGTTGTCATGCTGGCTTCCTGACATGTACTTGACTGTTATCATCGGAGGTGCTTGGGTTCTCATTGTTGCTGAGGATGGCTGTGGTACTGTTTAGGGGAGCTCTAGTCCTTATTTTGAGCGTGACTTCTTGGCTCCAGTGTAGAACCCTCAATCTACCGGCACAGCTCTTCACCCTGCTGGCATAGATTTTCTAGCTTCCACCACTGACCTTTGGGCCTTCTCAGTGCAGATCCATAAAACAGACTTGCATGAGTCATTGTTATGGACTCTAGACCTCCAACTGGACTTGTGGGAGCATTTTCATGGGCTCTAGGTCTTCAGCTGTGACTCATGCAGGACATTACAGTAGGATCCAGGCCCTTGGTTGGATTTTCTAGGTCTTTAGTGTTGTGGACAGATTTCCTGTACTTTCTTGTTTCTAACTCTGGGTGACCATCATAAAATAATATTATAAATTCTGTGTCCTGTATGTAATTGTTCTTATAACCCCTGACTACAGCAGATAGGAAAGGAAGAATTCAAATTGTTGTTATTTGTGGATAACATGATACTCTATATAGAAGACCCCTAAAACTCCACCAAAAGTCTTGTACATTTAATAACCAAATTCAATAGTGTAGCTGGATACAAAGTCAATACTCAAAAATCAATAGTTTTCCTTGACATGAGTAACAAATTCACTGAGAGAGAAATTAGGCAAACAACACCTTTCACAGTAGCATCCAAAAAATTGAAATATCTACAAATCAATCTAGTGAAGGAACTAAAAGACCTTTACATTGCATTGAAAACTACAGTACTCTAAACAAAGTGATCAAAGAGGGTAGAAAAAGGAAAGATATCCCTTGTTCCTGAGTAGGAAGAACCAATACAGTGAAAGTGATCATACTTTCAAAATTCTTATACAGATTTAATGCACTTCTGCTCAAAATACCAATATCACAGAAAATAGCACATCTCACAAAACTAGAGAAAATAACCCTAAAATTCATTTAGAACCACAAGAGACCTAGAATAGCAAAAGCAATTCTGGTCAACAAAGGCAAGGCATGGGGTATCACAATCCCTGACTTCAAATTATACTACAGAGCTACTGTGATAAAAACCAAATGATACTGGCAAAAAAAATAAAATAAAATAAAAACCAAACCTGAGGATCTATGGAACAGATTAGAAGATGCAGAAACAACTCCAAACACACTCAGCCACCTGATCTTTGACAAAGAAGCCAAATACCTTCTCTGAAAGAAAGATAGCCTCTTTAATAAATGATGTTGGCTTTCCACATGCTGAAGGTTAAGATTAGACCCATATCTCTCATAATGCACTAAACTAAAATTGAAATGGATCAAATATCTAAATATTAAAACAGAAAAAAATCTGCTGGAAGACACTGGTATAGGCAAAGACTTTATGAGCAAAATCCCAGCCACACAAGAAATATCACAAAGAATCAACAGCTGGGATCTCATCTTACTAAAAAGCTTTTGCACAGCAAAGGAAGCCACCAACAGAGTGAAGAGACAACACACAGAGTGTGAAAAAATGGGTCAGCTTTTCCTCAGACAAAGGATTACTATCTAGAATATATAAAGAACTCAAAAAGAAATCAGACTCCCAAAACTGAGACCCAATCCAAAAATAGGCATCTTGTCAGATGAAGAAGTACAAACAGCAAATAAATATATGAAAAACAGCTCAACATTACTGTTCACTTGATAAATGCACAGAACTGCCATTCCAAGATTCCCCTGCCCCTTCAGTAAAAATTTAAATTCCCTAATAGTCCCTATGGGACTTGTCAGTCAGAAACCAGAGCATCAGGAAGACCGGGGAAGGGAGAGGTCTTCTCCTGTCCGCAGGATTTACCTCGGCACAGGTTGGGGCAATCCTTTGCCCTGCTGCTCCTAACACAGTACAAATCTGGCAGTGAAGACCCAAGGAAGCCTCACAAAAGATGTCCCTGACCACTGCCCCCCAAGCTAGGAAGGAACACATCTCAGGGTAGGACAGAAGAGGCTGGTGCCCTCCAGCCACTCATGAGCTCCACTATCACCGCCCACCAGTTACTTAGCCCTCAGTTGAGGGGAAGAGTCGGTAAAAAAGGAAAAGAAAGCAGCAACAGTGGGGCAATTTGCACTATTTTCCAAGTTCACCTTAGGTATTGAGAAAGACAGTGATCCTAGACCTAAAAGCAAGAGAAACAAAAACATGTTCCTGTGAGCTTCTGTGAGATTCAAGGGACCAACCTCCCTAGAATACAGTTCTCTGAATTCCCCGCACTTCACTTGGGGTCTTCCCTGACTCCTCAAGTGCAGACAAAACTAACTCAAATCCCTACTTCCCTGCTCTCTGGAGAGTCAAAGATGGCCCTAGAATTTCTACCTTCCTGGGACTTGGGTTCTCGGGGCCTTGAGCCTTCACAATACCCAACCAGCAAGGACCCAGCTGCTTCCTCCAATATTGCACCACCACACATGGGTAGGCTCGGCATAATTTTCTGAGGATTTCAGTGAGACAGAGATGGTTTGCAGCCCAAGGATGCGCACCTCCTCAAACAGAATCCAGAGGTGCTCTGCCCTTCTCCTCGCCTCAGCTGGCCTTTGCACTCACGGTAGTATTTCAAAACACAAAAGTGAATGACCCTCCCCTACAAAATTCATGATAAACAGAAAATCAAATTTTAAAATAAAGGCATGCTATTCCTTTTGTTTGTTTTACCCCTTGGGTTATTTTGTGATGAGAACAAGTCATTCCCAATCAGCTCAAGGTTCCAGCATCATAGGGCGCTGTGTCCTCCACTCTGTGGGTTTATCAGGATTGACAATGGTGTGAGAACAGATTGGGCAATGCGTGACTGGATATGTGGTCACGAGGGCAGGTGCATGTGTGTGCAAGCCTGTGTGGTGCTGAGGACCAAACCTAGGGCCTCACAAATGCTAAATACATGCTCCACACTGAGCAATATATCCCAGTCTTGTGGGGTTTTTTAACTATAGAATTTTTATCAATTTTTCCCACTTGTCTCAAAATATGAAAGGTTATTCTGAGTAATGTGCCCAGATACCCATTTTTATCCTTGCCTCAGGCTGCCATAGGCAGCCAGGGCGCTGTTCTCAGGAAGCCCCCGTCTCATTCCTGTGTTAAAGGTCACTCTGACAAAGCAGAGGGGCTGGAGACAGCAAGATGTGTGAGTCCATCAGAACCCAACCCTCAACGGTGCACCCACTGCTTAGGCTTTAGGCAAGTAAGTGACCCCCGCTGGGGCTCAGGAGAGCAGGCGGGCAATGACAACGCCTCCCTCCCAGGGTGTGCGACAGTCAAGCACTTGGTTAGGCTACGTGACCAGTAAATGTTAGCTGTTTTCATTCTGTGTCTTGTATAATACTTGTGATGGGCAAATGAATTGATTATGCTTTGATGGTATAATCCACTAATCAAATGATTTGTCTGTTTAATTGACGATGTTTGACGGAGATCGTCTTAGCATGTTAAAAAATTTGAGAGTAATGGAAAGAACTTATTATGCTCCTTCCTTCTCTCCAAGGGATTGTCTCTGACCTTTTACAATCTGAATTGATGGACTAAGACACTTTGGACCAATCCAAGCCTGCAAGTTAAGACACTAATCTGGGAAGTGTCAACATATACACAAGCTGCCTTACTGTCTAATAAAAATGATCATTTTTGTGCCATTCTAAATATTTTTGGTTTCTTCTCTCCTTACTTATTCTTCATCATTCTTTGGAGGGGATGGTGTTTTCCCCCTTGACTTTCCCCAATGATATGCTGAATCTGATTGGTCTTTCCTACCAGGACTCACCCAAGGATAAGCAATATTGCACCCGGTCTTCCATCTGCCCAAAGAGGACTTACCCGACAAGCCCTTGCTATCGAGGCTGTCTCAGGAGGAGTGGGTCAGAGACTGACCTGTTACCTCTTCAGTATAAGCAGAAGCCATGGATGCCTGCCAGGGCCCCTCTAAACAAGAGTTTGACTAGGAGAGGATTGTACATTTTACTGCATTAGCCAGAAAAGAGAAATGTTAATTGGTGAAAAAGAGAACACAAAGAAACACTGGACAATCTGCCTCTGTCCCAGAACACGCCTGAGATTTGACACTTGAATCAGGGTTTCAGTGCCCTGCTTGGCATCATAGCTTAACCTGCAGTTTCTTCAAAATGCCCGAAGCCTTGTTTCCTGTTACCTTAGGCCCATCTTAGGCTGTAAACCACTCTGAGGAAGTCTATAGGAAACATTTAACATTCAATTAAAGTTTTTTAAAAGTTGTAAAAACATACTTCTTTGTTTCAGTGATTTTTGTTGTTTGCCTCCTTTTCTGAATTCTGTTCTCATCCTGAACCAAATTTATAGCAATGTAATTAGTGCTAACCTGTTACCCATCAAAAATTGCTGCAGTCAATCTTTACAGATGAATAAATAAATATAAATAATATAAATATAAATATTTATAAAAATAAATACATTTTATAAAAATAAATAAATAAAAATCACTGTTAAAAAATTGTACTTACCATGTTCTCTGTGGTAGAATGGCAATGTGATGGTCACCTTGGTGCTGGCTTGCCATAGAAGAGACACACTTCTTGCATTGGTTTGTCCAGTGTCCCCCCAAGGCCTCATCTAATTTGGATGGGGTGGAGTCTGGCATTCAAGATTGGCTTGTTGTCTAGTGCTGGAATTGATGGTGCGAGTGCTGCACCCACCCAGGGGTGGAGCCAACATACAGAATAAGGCGGGAGGAACAGGGTTCTTCCTCTCTTGCTCTCTCTCTCGCCAGCGTGCCTTGCTGTTTGGCGGCCACCATGAATGGCTGCCCCATCATGCCATGCTGCCTTGGAGCCAACTGAGTACGGACTGAAACTCCTGAGAAACTGTAAGAAATAAACATTTTGGGCATTAGGTACTTTGTGTCAGCAATGAGTAAGAAGTAACTAAGACACTTCTCTTACTGAATTTTCTCTATCTCTCAGGGACTATCATCAAATGGAAATGAAAACCATAATGTGGTCAGAGTTCTCAGAAACTGGATGTGGTGATAGCACTATAGACCATATGTATCTCCTTTCTGGAGGAAATTTTGGCTAGCAGAGCAAGGACTGAGTCTCTGAATAAAGCCCACTGAAATCTGCTGAAGGAGGTTGAGTGCTATTTCCTTTATTTTCATCAAATAAATTTTAAGGTGACAAAAGTCCACACCTTTTCAAGAAGTCCTAAAAAACTAAGGGCTGCTCCAGGAACCCTATCAGGAAGAAAATCATGCAAGGAATAATCTCTTATCCTTGTCTAAGGACTGAAAAAGAGGCTTTCTTATCATTGTTTATACATATGTGAATAATGAACATATGTGAATAAACTAGGTCCATAAATTCACTTGCGAACCAGGAGGTTCAAGCACTTGGGGTTTTTGATGGCCCAAATGTTGCCTCACTTCTTTCTCCGCCACTCAATCCACTTAGAATTTTTATTTTTCCTCTTTCAAATGCTCTCACACTGATGATATTGTTTGAAATCAGCTTGCGATTGGAGACAAAAATGTAGATGCAGTTATAGAGGCATGAACAGCTGAAGCATGAAACCAATATGATCAAGAAAAGTAACACAAAAATCCTAGAGGCTAGTTTGAAAAACAAAAACAATAAAACAAGGAATGCTGGATCTGAATCTACTGTGGGGTAAATGAGCCAGAAGGACTATTACTGGAGGAAAAGTGGTAATTATTCATGCCACCCCTGGTGGCACCCTGGTGGTTGCAGGGAGTGTTCCTGTCCTCCGGGCACCATCCAGAGCTAGGAGCAAGCATGCCGCTCTGCCAGGGCATTCGTTTTCTTCCCACCATCCCTGTGGCTTGGCCAGAAGGGATTCCTAGGACCTGGTTCCAAGTCTGAGATTACATTTGGAACAGAATTCTTGCCAACTTCGGAGATGATGCTATACACCTAGCTGGGTAGCCTGGGCCTCCATGAGAGCACCACTTTATGCTTCCTATGAGTCATGTCTTTAGCACATCGCAAGCCTGCCAGGCAAGGCTGGTCCCAGAGAAGGGGGCATCCTTGCTGGAGCTGAGAGGAGGAGGCATCAGCAAACAAAGGGCAGAGTATGCTATGCTAGCCTCTTCTGATCTCAAAATTAAAGCAGAACAAAAAGCACCCTGAAGGCTGGAGATGTGGCTGAGTGGTAGAGTTCTTTCCTTGCATGCACAAGGCCCTGGGTTCAATCCCCAGCACCAAAAAAAAAAAAAAAAATCAGCAGGATGGTCCTCCCACCACCACTAAAAGTGGCAGTGCTATAAAGTGAGGCCTTAGGAGAAGTGAAGGTGAGGTAGCTCACATGGCTTTTCTGTGTTGATTCAGGAGTTACTACCAGAACAGGAAGCTCAAAATGACAGGTGAGGCCACTGTTCATAAATTCTCCCCAGGGAGCCTTCCCTTCCACATGGCCGCAGGGTCCCTTCCTTTGCAGGCTGCCCTGGGCCTGGCAGCACCATTGACTTGTAAGCTGTTTTTGTCCTGATTTATTTATCTACTTGAAAGTAACAGGAAGAGAAGGGGAGACCTCGAGAACAAATGACATCTTGCCAAGATGCCTGGTCAAGGTATAGAGGAAGGAAGAAGGCTGCTCCTACCTTTTGCAAGTCTCAATGACTCTAGGGTTCACCCTTCTCAGGCACACCCAGCAAATGTCCCCACCCCAAGCTTCAGAGTCCCATGTGTTTCTTATCAGAGACCTGACCCTGTCGCCAAGACTTACAGGGACTGTCTGTTAGCCTCTGTGGTAACTCAGCCATCAACCAGACCTTCCAATTGACCGGTCTCCTTGAAGTTGCAGGAAGTCAGTCTCTTTTAGATCTGTCTTAGAAGCTTCCTGGTTTCAAAGTTGAAAGTTGGTTGTCCTAATGTCTTAGTTACTTTCTCATTGCTGGGACAAAATAACCAACACCCAAAAGTTAAAGGAGGAAAGGTCTAATTTGGCTCACAGTTTGTAGAAGCTTCAGTCTGCAGTCAACTGGTAGCATGGCAGGGTGACATAGCAGAGAAGAAACAGTTCATGGCATGCCAGGCAGGAAGCAGTGCAAAATCAAGGCTCAAGGATACACAGACAGACAGACAGACAGATAGCCAGGCCATGCCCACAACTACCCATCTCCTCCCCTCCCAACATGACAACCATCAATAAACTCATCAGTGAACTAATCTAGTATTACACACCCATGATCCAATAACACTCCAATGATCCAGTCATCCTCAGAAGCCCCACCTATGAATGCATGAGGCTTTGAGAGGACATCTATGTACAAACCACAACACCTAGCATATTCTTTTAAGGTTTGTAACACAGTTAACAGAAGCCATAACTTTCTACATGCTCCAGCACATAACCAAAGCTTCACCTGCCATCTGCATACAGCATCCAGTGCTCCACAGGTGAAAGAAAGCTAAACCAAGTTCAACACCAGGGTCTCCACTTGCTCACCACCACAGGTGCCTTGCCACTGCCCTGCTGAAAAATTCACCAAGAAGCTGCTTCCCTCATACCCTACACGTTCCTCCAAGAACAAACATCCCACAGCGCCTTCCTGACATGCATGCTCTTGGCTCCTCCCTTCCCTTTGACATGGAACTCACTTCTTCAAAAGCAGACCTTTAACCTGGGATCCCCCAGAAAACAGCACCCAAGGCAGAGGATCTGTGAATTTACATTTTATCAGAAAGTACATTCCCAGGGAGTGGGGTGAGGAGCAGCAAAATGAAACCCAGAGGGACCAGTCTTCACCCTGTTGATGCATCACTGAACTGGCCCCCACAGAGGGACAGGTTGCCTGATTTGCCACACCGCACTCCTGAGAAGTTGCACAGCAGTGTTTCAGGCTGGAGATGCTGGCTCGCATTCCCCTTTGTTGTGAGGAGTGGGATGGTACCTGCTGCAATTTCCACGTACAATGCTGGGTGAGGAACAGCGGCAAAGGTGATGTCAGGCTGTGCCTGGGTAAATTTACTCAGGGTCTGCAGAGCTGTGGGAGACAGGTGAGATGGAGAAAATGTGAACAGATGTAGCAAAAGCATCTGATACTATGGCTTTTTAAGCTCTGAGTGGAAAAGGCAGACCAATACTTAATGGTTCAGAGTGTAGCACCATAATCTCTGGGTAATGATAAAACTAGATGTGAAAAGTCAAAGAAACATGAACGAAGACATGAGTCCTCAGAGTCATGCAAAAAGAACCAGTCTTCTCTGGTATATGCCAGATGGTAAACTACATGTTTTTCACCTGAATATAAAATATCTACTTTTATGTGATCATCCGCCCCTCTGTGATTAACAGTCACCCAATCTATCAACAAATACGGAATCTGCTGGTATATCCTTAATAATTTTTGCCAACTCCTTTATTTACCTCGACATGGTACTGAGTTCTTATAAGTAAAACAAGTTGTAGGGTTCAGAAAGTGATAAAAATTTCTATTATACTTGTCAGAAGTTGCCTAGAGGCAAACATGAAAAGCTAGGATGAGAAATGTAATATCATAGTCAATTAATGCAATAATCACCACCCATTTATCTAACATTAGTTATTGCCTAGACCAGCAGTCAACACATTACAGCTCACAGGCCAGATCTTGCCACCACCTATTATGTAAAGAAAGTTATACTGGAGCACAACCACGTTTATTTGTGTAAGTTTAACTGTGGCTGCATTTCTTGCCACAAAGGTAGAGCTGAATAGTAATGACTGTAACCATATGATCTGCAAAGCATAAAATATTTACTTTTTGGTCTTTAACAGAAGAAGTTTGCCAACCTCATACTAAACATGCTACATGAGATTTGTCTTACAGGTAGAATGTCCAATTTAGCAATAAGTCAAGACTAATAGCTGATTCCTCAGCCAATAACAAGAGAATTCCATTTGCTAATCACCAAGTACATGTCCAGTAGGGGTGGCTTCTTTCCCTTTCTGCCAGAACTAATCCAAAAGCTGAAACTCTGGTATCACAGAAACCAGAGATACCTGTAGAAAAGACAAAGACAAAGGAGAGATAGTAGCTTCTTTTTATTGATTGATTGATTGATTGATTGACTGTTTTTTGACTCAGGGTCTTGCTTTGTAGTTAGGCTGACCCTGAACTCCCTTTGTAGCCCAGGCTGACCTTGAACTCATCACAGTCCTCCTGCTTCAGCCACCCAAGTGCTGGGATTACAAGCATGAGCCATGATGCACCACTTTCCTGCTGTAAAGAATTAATTTGAGTCCTTTGCAGAAAAATGGATACACCTTGACATCGTAAATCAGATATACAAGTATCACATAGTTTCTCTGATAGGAGATAACCAAAGTATAAATAAATTAAAGAATAAAATAAAAGATAGATAAAAGGCAACAGGGAGATACATGTTTTTGCAAAAAAGGAGACCAAGAGATGAAAGGAGGAGGGACAAAGGGGAAAGGAAAGGGTAAAAATAGAATTAAGATATGTTACATGTATGTATATGTACCAACTCCCAATGGTGACTGTAATTATTATGTTGTGCAAACTTGTACTAGTAAAAAAAATCTTTAAACAGCTTTACATAACATGTTACACAACTTATGATCAAGAAGTACAGTGAATGTCTAAATATCTTTTAAACAACAGTAAAAAACACATTGTTGTTAATCCCCCTAATAAAAAAAAAGAAGAACATAATTCTCAGAATCTTTAGGCTAAAGCCACGTTTAAAAAACTACCCCCTACTTAGCCCTCAAGTCATAGCTAGGCAATCCCAGATATTGTGATAATACGAGGTAGGTACTAAAGAGGAAAAGGAACTGCCCTGTAATAGGCTAAATAAATAACAGTCCTCACACTGTATCTGAGCAGAGCTCCAGAGCCTATATGTTTACTACCTTTTTTGAAGGTGAGCCCAATTCTGCCAGCTTCTAACTTCCTCCTTGGGTATAATTTAGGTGTTTTGATGGATAAACCAACTCCTTCAAGGCACCAGAGACCCATTTCATTAGTGTTGTGCAGTAAATAATGTTCCACTATATTTTTATGTGACTCCAACTCAACTTTTACAAGGAAAGCAAGGTAACCAAAAACATTCCTAGTGGCATGCAACAAAATATAAGATCACAAAATGCCAGAATTTTAATTTGCTACTGCATTAACAGGCATAATTAGCCCCATAAATTACTGTGCTATGGGACAAACACAGAAGAATTCTGCCATTTTGCATACTCAGTTGCACCATGGGCCCAACCACAGCTCCATAAACAGGACTGCAGAATCACTATCGGCCTGTAGTGCCACTCATTTGGACATGGTAATCGCCTTTGTCCTGGTTTCTTTTCTTTCCCTATCTTTCCATTCCACCTCTGCACATGTTTCAATCTTGGTGTATTTCTAAACCATACACCCAAGAATTCCAGTTACCCTACTTTAAAACTTTACCCCCCACCCTGACTCCTACAGAGACAGTGTAAATCCCTAAAGGACATGACACTCTTCACAAAAAGACCCAGACCTAAGCCACCACCCTCATTCCTGTATCTCCCGCCTCACACATGCAGGACATGGCTCAGTCGCGACCAGATGTGGCCTCTGTCCTGGGTTGCTGCACTGGCTTGGCTTGGTCCACAACATGGTCAGCGCATGGACAGCTAGCACTCCACCACAAAGTGAGTCAAGCTTTGTGTTGTCAAGGGATTATCACAGCCGTGATAAGATCTCTCAGTCTCCTCCAAAAGTCCAGTGGCCTAGACTAAGGCAACAAGTCCAAGGTGGCCCTAAAATTGTTCCTATATTATACAGTCTTTCAAGGTTTCTCCTGGTTGTGACTGGCAGGGCTTTCATTCACATTCTGTTCCAGGTGTCTTTCCTTAAGGATACAGCCTGATGAGTTTTGATTTGATTACTCTTTCTCTCTCTCCTTCTCTCTCTCTCTCTGTAGGAGAGGATCTGTAGGGAATCAAGAGAACATTCAACAACATTCACTTATTCATTCAATAAACATTTTAAAATTCTTATTATATGCCTTCTATCAATGAGATCATGAGAAATCACTGTATATAATATGTATATATAGTGGTTACAGGGGCACAGCAACTAAATTCATACCCTCAGAAACTCATAGTCCTGTTTTCTCAGTTTTTCCATGTGTTCGAAGTGTTTTGGGGCAAACCTCCAAATATCTCATGTCTGGGAATGACCAGGTTATCACAGGGGTGCATGGGCTGGTCAGGGATGAGAAAGGGCCCTGGGACTATAAGCTCTGTGAGGCAAGACCACCATGCTGTGGCAATGAGCATAGAGTTATAAAGAAATTCTAATCAATTCTGAAAGACTATTACCCAAGCTCCTGTCCCAAATGCTACCCTGTCATTTACAGCGCAGGAGAAATGTACGTGGTGCTGTAAGTGATCACGCATTTCAGGGGTTTAGAAATCAGGGCACTTCGTTGGAATCCACAAGAATAAATGACTGTGACTTTCCCTCAATGTACTGGCCACCTAGCTGCAGGCCTGGGCTTTCATGTGGCAGGACCGTTGGTGGTAGGAGGTGTCCATGAGATAACATTCAGGCCCCAAAAGGGTATCCCCAGGAGTGTGCGGAGGGGTTATAGATACATCACTGTACCTAGCCTGCCCTGAGCCATAATTCACAGCCGATGAATTTGTACTCAGGCCTGCCAATTATCTTCACAAATACACATAAATCCTCCTAAGGGCAAAATATTAAGCCTCTAACATTTTGGAGTAAAGTGACTTTTTATCAAAAGAGCAAAAGCTGAAGATAGGCAAATAAGACCATATGCAAAAAATAGATGGAGCCAGAGTGTAAAAGGCCATGAGCTATAACGTCCACCCTTTTCCTACCTCTTTCTCTGACAGCCAGTCACCAAAATACACCTGCTTTTCCTTCGTCACTCGCATTCAGCCCTTCCCTGTAACCTCCTACATGCCTCTCACAGTATGGCCTCCAATCTTAGACCCAGCTGGAGTACACTCACCAAGGACGAATCATCTTAAGCCAGTGGGATTCTGCTGCTGTCCCTGCCCAGAGCCTACCAGGGCTTCTCACTGCCTTCAACCCAGATGCCTCATCCTAGCTTTCTGAGCCTCAAAAGCTGAGTCCAAACTTATCTCCCTGTTCTGGTACCCAACAGCCAACCTCCATTCCCATTAAGCAAAAGAAGTCCTTTCCTGTTCTGATCATAAACGAAAATTCCCCAAATGACTCAACACCCATCCAGAGTACCATGACCAGCAGGTCTCTTCCAAGTGCTCTGGCCCATGGGACGTGATCTCCTGCTGCCATGAGCATCAGCTTGTCCCTGCCTGGTGGTGATATTTGCATCTGTCTCTGTCTTGGATATTCCTTAAACTCCAAACTTTCTTGAATGTAGGAATCGAGTATTATTTTTTTCTTACTTAGCAAGTAAAATGGTGCTGTTGGCATGCCTGAGAAAAGAGAAAGGACTCCATTTCTCATAAGAAGACTAAATCCACAGTGAGGTTTGGAGCCCACCCAGTGCTTCTTGGGCAGATGTGCCACACTTCTCCAGGAGTCCGCATGAGCATGTGGCCAGAGGACTTGGGGACACGGCCATTCACCTCCTCCTGGCCACAAAGCACACAGCCCAGCTGAGTGACTCAGTCCTTAATTCTGGGCGCCAGCCACTTCCTGAGGCCAGGATCTTGCTTGTAATCACTGTCAGGAGACAAGCTTCAAAGAAAGTGCAAGTCCACATAAGTGTACTGAATAAACGTGTAGGCAAGTGCATTTTCCTCCACCTAAAGTGACACAGTCGCCCTCTCTGTACCCTCCTTTACCAGAGTCTCCTTTGACACAGAAGACAATTCCACAAGCACTTTCCCTTTAACGAAAAAGAAATATTAACCTGTGCACATCAACTAAAAATTTCCCAAAGCCTAGAACCTCATTATGCCTAAACTCCATGAATTATTCACGCTGCTTCAAGTGAGAGAGACCAGATTTAATTATGTTCTGAGGGGGCATCTTCCCTAGAATTAAATGGAAAATATCCTCATTTGTCTACTAAGCTATTTTAAGGACAGGTTATCGTGGGTTTTCCACAGAACACATAGACTGAGAAACAAAACAGGGATCACTACTTCAGCATAGGGGAAAATTACAGAACCAGAGAGTCCTTTACATACCCACATGGAGTCTTTTTCTAAATTAAACCAGGCAAGAATGTCACCAGTACCAACACATGCAAACCCTAATAAATTAGCTGCTCCCAATTATTAAGAAGGCAGCCTTAGGTCATAAAAACGATTTTGTGAAATTGATCTTAAATGAAAAATGTGTAATTACACTTAAAGCAGTTACAGGCTGCTAGTCAATGAAAAATTTATATTTCCCGTGGAGTTGTACCACTTTCTGTGAATATAAAATTAGTTGGATTGGTAGAACTTATATCCCAATCGGAAGTGGTTTAAGAGGCAGGAACATTTTTCAATATACTTTTCTAAATGAGCCCACAATTTGGTCAGTTGTGCACCCAATGTGCATGTTATAATTTTATTGCCTTTGGACAAAAGCCACTGCAACACCAAGTGTTCAGAATTTTAAACAAGATTCACAGCATTTTTTAAAGCCATGAATGCAATATACATATATATATATATATACACACACACTTTTTTTTTTTAAGATTTGAAAGGCTATGGTCCTGAATCAAGGCCAGCAGTTTTCTGAAGTTGTTGGTTTCAAGCACGAGCCTAAAGTGGTCTCTTCCTATGGTTTTTTGGCCATTTCAGAATTTTAGAAATGTAATGGCCAATTCATTAGAAAAAAACAACTCGCCTGGGTGAGTCTGGCACCACCACCCAGAGGAGAAAAAGCCATGCCCCTCCTCCACGAGCCCACTGCCACAGGCTGGGAGAAAGGGGGGCCAAGCCCCCCAGTGAACCTGCCACCATGGGCTGGAGGGAAGGAAGCCGTGCCCCCTGGTGAGCCAGCCACAGCAGCCATAAGAGGCCACACCCCCAGTGAGCCAGATGCATCAGGCCCAGGAGAGGAAGCCACACCCCTGGGGTTCTGCCACCATCTGGGGAACACTGACGAGCAGCCACCCTGCACCTCTCCACCACCCCAGGAACCTTGGATCAGAGAAACCCAGGTGCCTGGCCCAATTCTCTGCACCGCGGGACCAGCACCCAATGCAGGAAATACCCGGGTCTCAGCAACCAGCTGATTTGGAGGAACACAGGAAAATGTCAAGACAAAGGAGCAGGGTGCAACCTCAGATCTCCAGCCCACCCAGAACAAGTCCAGACATATAGACACAAAATAAATTATAAGTCACACCACTGAAATTTCTGAAATGATAGCAACTGAAGTAAAGAGACAACTTAGTGCTTACATTGTTTAATTTTGTGTGCCTATATCTCACCCAGAACAAGTCCAGGAGACATAGCTGGAGAGGAAATTTAGAAGCCACACACCTGAAATTTCTGAAATGATGGCAACTGAAGTAAAGAGACAACTTAGTGCTTGTGCTGTGTCTTGGTTACTTTTCTCTCCTTGCTGGGACAAAGCACCCAATACCCAAAATGAAGGAAGGAAAGGTTTATTTAGCTCACTGTTTGTGGAGATTTCAGTCTATAATCAGCTGGCTCCAGAGCAGGGTGGCATGCCACAAGGGCAATACTTCAAGGTGGCAGAAGACAGCAAAAGCAGCAAGAGCAAAACAGGGAAGAGCAAGTCTCTTCTCATCCCTTATATTGTACACAGGCCATGCCCACCCCCCCAGGGAATGTGCAGCACTCACAAAATCCCTATGCCCTCCTCTTGCCCAGGATGAGGATATTTATAAAGTAAGGATCCTGGCTCCTTGCTGTGTCTCCTAGTAAAACTTCTAAACTTCTCAAGTTGACACAATGTATCCACCATAACATGCTGTTTGATTGACTTTACATGCTTGTGCCTGGTGGTCTGAGCATCTATTGAGAGGACAACAATGTGTATTCAGTAATTATGGTTGATTTCCTACTGTCTTGTTTTTGAAATCCAGTATCCTTCCCATTGTTTTGTTTTGTTTCATTTTATTGTTTTGCTTTGTTTTATTCTCTTTAAAATAAAAATGCATACATACATACATACATACATAAAAAGGATTTGAAAGACTTAGTTTTAAGTAAAGTTGAGCATAAATTTGAGGGACAGGATGCATGTAGAAAAAGAAGTCATGGGATTCATCCTTGATTCATCCTTTACCTTCCTCCCACATTCCATCCATCCCCAGCTTCTGCAGGTCTCATCTTCAAAATCATTTCAAAACCATGCACTTTTCTTCACAGCTTATACCCTGATCCGAACCACCATGGCGCCAACCTCTTAACTCACCTTTTTCCTGTTGCTCTTGACTCCTGTGATTCTTTCTTCCCACAGCAGGCTGAAAGATCTTTTTAAAAACATAACCAGATTTCATCATTGCTGTGCCTTTGACCTTTCAAAAGCTTTCCATTGCTATGTAAATAAGACCTAAATTCCTGTTGTGGCATAAGAGGCCTTGATTAATCCAGCTTCTTGACCCACTTCTTCTCTTCTCATCCTCCTGGGGGACCTTCACACTGACCTCCTTTCCATCGGAAAACACTTTGCTATTCCTGACTTTCAGAATGTTGTTCCCTGACTCAGTCCCATGCCTTTGCCTATGAAATTATCATTTTATTTATTTGTTACTTGTGGTCTGCTTTACTTTCAGTGAATACAAAACAAATGAATGAAATAATATATTTAAGGAGAGGTAAATTCATGAAGAAATACTTGCACAAATAAGCAAATGGACCAGGCATGGTGGTTCATCCCTGTAATCCCAACACTTAGGAGGCTGAGGCAGGAGGATCACTGCAAGTTCGAGACCAGCTCAGGCTACAAAGTGAGCTTAAGGCCAGCCTGAACTGCACAGTGAGACTCTGTCTCAAAGAAAGAAAGAAAGAAAGAAAGAAAGAAAGAAAGAAAGAAAGAAAGAAAGAAAGAAAGGCTTAAGGGAAATTCAGGCTTATGCTTGCAACTGTTTGCCAAACTAGAATTCAACCTTTTAACAACTATACAATCCTTCTTTTCAGTTGCACTAGAAATTCCATTGTGCTATCAGTTTTTCATCTCTTATCTGTTTAAAGTCACCGCTAAAGAGGAAATTCATTCTTCTAATAAATGCATGCAATTTTTTGGCCTCTTTTATAAGTAAGGATTTCAACATTGTAGCTTATAGACTAACTTCATAGGAGATAGCCATTTAAAAAGCTACTCTGTCTTTTGATCATTCATTGTTAATCATGTATGACTTGACATAAATAGCCCCATTAAGTAATATTAAACATTCCCAATACTATAGGATAGAGTCAAGTAATTTTTCTATAACTCTTACCAACAAACTACGCCTAGTCGCAACACTTAGAAACTAGGGAGATGTACATAGCACAAATCAGATTTACACTCATAATGGACTTCGCAACCCATTCCAAAGACAAGACAAAGGTGAGTAGAGAGTGGGTGAAAAAAAGAGTTAGAGACTGACGAGATGAGGCGCTCACATGAAGGGAAGGCCTCAGTGGGCAAGGAGAATGGGAAACATTCCAAGGAGGGTGACTAGGTGCCAAACACACACGGAGAGCTGTGAGTAGCTTAGTCCAACAGGCGTAGGGTAAAACTGGAGAGAAAGAGGAAATCAAGAGAAAAGGCTTAAGAGTATTTGGGGGTGAAAAGTCAGACTTAGCTGACAGCAGCTTACTATATTTTGACCCTAGAATACTGAAGGATTTGGTAGAAGAATGAATTAATGAAAAACAAATGTTTGTATGATGAGAAACTAGCCATGCTGTCCTGCATCTACATGGTAGAAGAGTATCTCTTATTAAATCATATAATGTATTTAGTACTCAGAATAAATAAGTATTTTTTAACCTTTATTGTACCTACATCCACTTTCAAAATCATGTGTGCATGCATGTGGGAAGGGGTATTCTAGGAATCAAATCTAAGTGTACTCTCTAGTACTTTTTATTTTTTATTTTGAGATAGGGTCTCACCAAGTTGCCTAGGTTGGCCTCAGATCTGCAGTCCTTCTGCCTCAGCCACGTAAGCAGCTAGGTTCATAGGTGTATATCACTGTGTCCAGCCACAAGTCTTTAATTTGAGAAATTAAAAATTTTAGACATTTAGGCTTTGTTAATCAAGATTGTCAACTTCACTGGATTAAAAAACAGGCAGTGAGTTAGTACAGCATGCTTCTGGGTGTGTCTGAGGGTGTCCTCAGAGATGATTTCTATGTAGCCCAGCAAATTGAGGGAGAAGATCCACTCTGATTGGAGTGGCACCATTCCAGCAGGATTGCACCCCAATGGAATGAAAGGAGAAAAAGGAGGGAGTCGGCCTGCATTTGAAAGGCTCCTATCTGCTTGAGCTGGTGCGTCATTTGCTATAGCTACCACCTATGGACACTGGACTCCGTCTCTTTGTCCTCTCAATGTGTACTCAAATGACTCTCCAGGGAGCTTCTAAACCTTTAGTCTTGGATTGGCACTGGATCCATGAGCCTTCTTGTTCTGTGGTTTCCATTCTCTTGACTAAGCCGTTACTGGGTCTTGGGCCAATTCAACATGCAAACAGTCACTGTGGACTCTCTCACCTCTGATCCTATAAGCCTATCTCCTTGCAGGGGAGGTTGTGAAATAGTAATTGTCACAGCCTGAATGTCTGTTCCCTCAACAATTCATGTGACAATAAATCCACCCATTGTGATGGTGCTAAAAATGGAGCCCTTGAGAGGTGACTGGGTCATAAAGAACCTTAGTGAATGGGATTTGTGTCATTATAAAAGATCCCCATGAAAGATTCCTCATCTTTCTACCATGTGAAAGGTGTCATCTATAAACCAGAAAGCTGACCTTCATCAGACATGAAATCTGCTGGATCCTTAATCTTGAATTTCTAAGTCTCCAGCACTGTAAGAGATAAATTTCCATTGTCATACACCATTCAGTTTATAGTATTTTGTTGTAGGATTTTGTTGTAGTCCTAGTGGACTAAGACAATGATTATATATGGTTGAGTTTTAATATAAACATGTATACATACATACTTCGCCATTATCTAACACTTCATTTTTAATTGTAATTTATGATTATCGCCTCAAAAAAATCTTGTCAAGTCCAATTTCTGGCTTTTCAAATAAAAATGAGGAATTGGGTGACACATTCAAAGTTACAAGAATAAAGTAAACAATTAACTAAGAAAGACTCTCCAATTCCAGCAACTTTCTTCAATCTCTGGACTATTTTATAAACAGTCACCAAGATCAATGGTAGTTATTACACGTCCAACATGAAGATAAGCCCTTGATTGCATAATCTTTAAAAGAACTTCTTAGATAAAGATAAATGCTGGAAACATCCAAAAGGATGGAAATCTGAAGCTTGTGTTAGATTTAGACCCTTAGGTAGACTAACAATTGTTCTACATTTCATAACCAACTTACTTAGTATTTTGTAATCAAAAGAAATGTGTCTTTGCTAGATTATTTGCATTACATCCCCTTAAGACATCAAGATAGCAAAACTTTAATGTTATCTTCTATGGAATATAACCATTAATCTCAACACACTAAGTGGTTGTCATGAAAAACTATATTCAATCTGATGCCTTCATTTGTCTGTCAGTAGGAAGATCCTGATGTCTCTGACTCATTTTCTTCAGAGCCTGATTGAATTAAACAAAGTAGTAGGATGCATATGTTACTTTCAGATAATGGTACAAGAAAATTCTTATCTTTTGTCAGCACTGCACACACACACACACACACACACACACACACAAATAAGGAATCTCTGGTTATGAGCTTAGAAAGATTTTGTTGCCTTGTGATGCCAATGGCAACTCCATACAGCATGTGGCCCTGAAACCTCCACAGAGCTCCCCACTGCTTCACACACTGAGACCCAGGAATCCCAGCACTCGGGATAGTCCCAGTATTCCCCTAGTAATCTTTGGTCTTCCTTCAAGGTTCAAGCATTTTCCTCTAACACAGAGGACAGAAAGCTACTGCGGAGGGTGATGTTCCTCCCATTTCTTTTGTACAGGTTATAATGATTTTGGCCTATTGTTTTAAATTATTTGCAATGAGACTTTTTCCTTTATTAAAGACAATAATAGTTAACAATCTATTACTCTCCCTTAGACCCTAAGTTATTATTGCTATATTTTTCTGTAGAATATAAAAATAATACACACACACTGCCATAGATCATCAACTGAAATCAAGCAGCTCAAGAATTTTATTACCCAATGAAATAGTCTATTGGGAGATGTACTTCCCTTCTTGGCAATGTAATACTCTCCAAGTGTTCAAAAGAGGGATCCTTTCATGTTGTTTAAAGCTTGCCTCCCTCACTGTTACTTGAAATAAACAGAATGCTGAACCAATGGAATTCTTAAAGCTTCTCCAAGGCAAAGAACACCTTTTCTTTAAGATTCTTCTGGACTCTGGACTCTGCTGGGAAGAACTGCCAACAGAAATAGCTGTTGGGGAGGTTGAGGCAGGAAAATCATGAGTTTGAAGACATCTTAGGCAAGATATTGAGAATTCACCTCAAAAGAAAAAACTGTCAATGGAGCACTTCAACAAAGCAAAGAAAATATTAATTTTATTCTACAGGCAGTGAAGCTAGGAAACAAGAAAAATAAACATACTTTATCTTTGATCTTGGGCAAGTTACTTATAGTTGTTAAAGCTATTTTTCTGTCTTTAAAATAGTGAGAATAATAATGTCTAACTAAAAGCACCTACACCAATATCTGGTACATAATTTCAGGCTTATTAAACATTGGTATTATTGTTTAATTATTATTTCCTATGGGAAAGGAGCATTATATGAGACTAAAAAGGTAAATTAAGGATATATTTTATTGAATACCATGCTGAGGTATCTGGACTATAGATGACAAGAAAGGAATCTGGTTGACCTGGGAACTGCCCAGAGGATTAGTAACAAACACTTCTGGGTATATCTGGATGGGCATGGCCTTGGGAGTCTATAACTAGTCCCTTGCTCCTTTCTCTTTGGTACCGTTCTGTTGGTCTGCTTCCTAGCTGCCATGAACCAAGTACCCTGGCTCTGCCATACGCCTTCACCACGATGTTTCTGCCTTGGAACAAGCAGGCTAATCATAGACTGAATCCCTTAAAACCATGTGCTAAATTAAATCTCTCTTCCTTTAAGTTATGGGTGCCAGGAATTGTGTCAGAGCTAACAGAAAATTAGTATTAAGAGTAGAACTAATACTATGACTGTACCTGACCACAGGGTTCAGAAGCTTTTAGAAATGGTCTGCAGGAGAAATTTGGAAAGGTTTGGAGATACAGGTTAGAGAAACCCTAGAATGCTATGAGCAGAGATTGATGAATGATTCAAGCTCTTGTTGGAGTTCAGAAGACCAGAATGTTGATAAGAATGAAGACACTGATGGTCAGGCTTATCTATCTATCTATCTATATATATATATATATGAGAGAGAACAGAATAGATAATTTTGGAAATTATTTTAATTTCTTCCTACTTCCTGTTTATTCTCTATTTTGTACAACTGAGAGAGAGAGAGAGAGAGAGAGAGAGAGAGTACCAGAGTCATATGACAGAAATCATGCAACATTTAAGCCTGTGTCTATTTCATTTAACATTACATTGTCAAGTTGCATCCATTTACCTATGAATGCCTCGAGTTTATCTTTTATTACTTCACTGCACATAAATACCATGTTTCCTTTACCCATTCTTCGGTTGATAGACATAAACCACTGACAATAGATCTTATTGTCATCCACATGATGTAAGTTTTACCAGCATAAAGAATTCAAAAGCTGTAGGGTCAGAAAGACTTCCACTCAGATTTTGAAGGAAGGCCTGGAAGGTCAGACAACAATCCCTGAGAGAGCAGTGCATGAAGCTGTAGGAATGAAGACAAAAGTAATAAGGAAAACCTAGGAAGTCAGAAGACACGAGGAACACAGAAAATGTGCTGAGGAAAGTTAAATGCCAACATCCAAGCCACCCACGAGGGTGATCAGGTGGACTGCAACCACTGAGGCCACAGCGGTGGGGCTCCAGGCTCTTTGGAACTGAAATTTACACACCATGTGCCCTGCAGGCTGAACATGAAACTATAGCGTTTAATATTTTCCCTGCTGGGTTTCAGTTTGCTGTGCCCCCTCCCCACCGCCTTTTTCTATTTCCTGATATCTTCTCTTTGGAAATGGGAATGTTTACTCTGTGCTGCTGTAAATTGAGATTATGTAACTTGTTTTTTATTTTACAAGGGTTCACAGTTAAGAGTGTCCCTTGAGTGTCAAAGGAAACTTGGACTTTTTAGCAATGCTGGGGATGTTGAGACTTTGGGGAAGGGTTATTGTATTCTGGTTGTATGCTGGATAGCTGTACCATGTTAGGGAGAATTATGATCTTGTGTTTATTTGCAGATTATGTATATTTTAAGGAGATGTGCTTAGGTATCACGTTGACAAAGGGTCAGATATGATGCTTAAGGTGGATTGTCAAGTTGACAGACATGAGACTTGCCCAAGAGATCAGTAAAGAACATTTCCTGGTATGCCTGCATGGGTCATGTAGTCATGACCTTGGGAGCCTATAATTGGTCCCTTGCCCCTTCTCCTCTGGCAGTTTTCTTGCTCTGTTTCCTACCTGCCATGAACTAACCATGTCTGCTCTGCCTCACTCTTCTACCGTAATATTTCTCCCTTGGAACAAACTAACTATGAATTGAATGCCCTGAAACCGAGGGCCAAATTAAACTTCTCATTCTAAAAAAAAAAAAAATTAGAAACTATCTTAATAACAAGACAGACATGTTCATATCTGTTTTAGAAAAAAACAATCAAATACTGATATAGAGAGACATAAATATGGATATAGCTGTGGATATTTATACACTTTAAATTTTTTTTAATTTTCAATTTTTTATTTCTCAGAGTGGCCTAAAGCTATTAGAACACTTCATTCTTGAGCATAGTTAACATTATAAGTCCTATAAAATGCCTATATTGCCAAATTTTTTCTAGGGATCTGATGTCAAAAGTTCAAACAGGCTGAGATTTTACTGGTCAGTCTTTTAATCAGTAATTGCCTGCAGCAGATTTTAGTATTGTTGTATAGATTCTTAGTAGTCAACTGGCTCTCAACCTTTACTAAGCCTTGTCATTTCAGCTGAGCAAATTATTTATAGTATGAAAGACAGAAACCATAGATTTGAAAGAAATTTTTAGATTGTTAATTTAAAATATGATAAAAACTATTTTATACTCATGAGAGAAATCTCTGACTTTTTTAGACTATCATATTGGCATATATTTCCAAAACAATATATAGCATTGGATGGGGCATAAAGAAATAAGCACAACCATAAACTTTGGTAAAAATATAAGCTTTGATACCACCTTTTTAGAGCATAATTTGCCAAAGTGTATTAAAGTTTTATGTGAATAATCTTTGGCCCAATAATTCTGTATTTAAAATTTTGTCCTTGCTAGGCATGGTGACACATACCTATCATC
>RJWM01010523.1:0-63375 GCA_004363535.1 Dasyprocta punctata | reverse complement strand
TAGCTTCAATTCTCAAGGTAATGAATACTAGTTTCCAGAGAATGTCCTGAAATTTTAGAGTCTGACAGTGTGTGTGTGCGTGTGTGTGTATTTTTTTCTACCTTACCCAATCTGTTATGCAGACATCTCTTTTCTTATCTGTGATGGTGGCATGGCTGACTTCCAAGGTCATGGCAACAGAATGAAAGAGAGATGATGACGGCAGAACAACACAAGAAATTAGTTACCTTAGGCCATTAGAATTAAGGTCAATTTTTCTGATAGCCCACTGGCCGAACAAGTCAGTTGTACCAAACCTACCAATAAGAGAATGACAGGACACCTGTGTAGGTGGTAGATATTATCTATCTCAGTTATTTTAATAAAAGAGAAAAAAATCAAGGGTATATTCATCACTTTCCTGTCATTGGGACAAAATACCCAATACCCACAATTTAAAGAATGAGAGGCTTATTTTGGCTCATGGTTCAGCACACAGCTGGCTGGCTCCAAGGCAGAAATAGCGTGGTGGAGAATAAAACTGAGAAAAGTTGCTCATATCATGAGACAGAGATAGAAGAGGAGGCAGGGAAAAGAATATACTTTCCCAAGTCAGGTCCCCAGTAACTTGTCTCTTCTGTCCAGTCCCCTCCTACAACAGCACATTCAGCCACAGTTCATTAATGGATAAAACCACCAATGTGTACAGTGCCCCTCTGATCCAATCACTTTTTAAAAGCCCCACCTCTGAACACCAGACTTCCAAGAAAGATTTTAGATCTACACCATAAGAAAGGGCACCCTGCCAATGACACTTTAGGCTGAGAGTTTGATTATCTACCAAAATATTTTTAAATCAAAATATAACTTTGTGCTCATTTAGAAAACCTAATCAGAAGAATGTTTTAATATCTTTGATATCTACTGCTCACCCAGAGTAATTGAGCTAGACACAGTTAGGATTGCCACCCTCCCTTTTTACCTGAATCTTAAAATAAAAGCTTACAGGGAAAAATATCCTGCTTATTGCACACAAGTGTGTGCGAATACACACACACACACACACATACACACGCACACACGCACACACACACACACCTTCTAGTTCTAATAATGTCAATTACCACAACTTGAAGCAATTTAGGTCTTCAGCCACAGGTGAAACTGGAGAAAAATAGCATAAGTGATCCAGATATAAATTGAGGAGTTAGGGGTGGCATTCCTCTTCTAACTTTTTTGGGGAATGGTACTGGGGACTGAAGTACACTGCATTGAGCTATATCCCCATTCCTTTATACATATTTTTTTCTTTTTTTTTTAAGGCAGGGTGTCACTAAGTCACTAAATCAATTAGACTGCATTTCCCAGAGTTCTGAGATTGCAGGTGTGTGTCACAATGTCTCATTCCTCCATCCCTCTGTACCCGGCTCTTTAAGTTTCACTCTACCCTCAGGCTTTCTCCTAGAGGGACAGAGAGCCTGCCAGTATGAACCATCTTCTATGAAGCACCACTGAGACTCTGCCAATAATTGTAAGGCACAGCTACACTGAGAAGTGTGCCAGGCCCCAGGGGAGTCTGGCCTTGTGGCTAGCAGAAGAAAAAAGGAAAAGTTGTTGAAGTTTCTTGGTCAATTTTTAGCTGTATCTTACCTTTTTTGTCTTCATACCCAATAATTATACTGCTTACTTTTTATGAGTGTCATGTAGCAAATGCAGCTTAATTCAATTTTTCTGTTGCAGGAAGCTTAAGGTAACTGAAATAGGTTATCAATTAAGTAAGTTAAATCTTGAAGTAACTGGGACATTCCCTAAAGCCTATAAGTGGCTTCTGTTTAACAACCATTGATTTGTTTACTATCTTCTTTCTGCATGGTATTTTCCTTTATTTTCTGTCACAAAACAACTTGAGTATCTTTTATTTTGGGGGGTATCTTTTATTCATTTAGTCACTCAAAAAATATTTACAAATCCCATGCTAGGTACTCACAAATTCTTCAGAGATGCAAGAAGTGCTAAAAAGATCTTTTCTATTTTTCTTGAAGAAATGAGAATCAGAGAAGTGAAAATAGGACTTAAGTCATGAAATACCTGTTTAGAATTAGATTCACTGACAGAATGGAAACCCAGAAAGGTACAATTTATAAGTCTGCAACTGTGAGGCTGGAAGTCTGAGTATTATATTTCAAAGATACCTGTGTTTCTAGAGCTCTTTATTCAAATTATATCTGCTAATGTGTTGCATTTGTGCAAGATGTTGGTGGTATAAAAGAGAGTGCGAGAGGGCCAGTTTCTTCTGGCAGTAGGAGTTGGTGCATTTATGATGGGGAAAATAACTCCCAAGCTGGTAAATGTCAGATGTGCTGAGTTCATGCTCTCAAACAATGAGAAATGCAGTTGCAAACCAAAGTAGTAAGTTAGGGGAGTTTTATTGGGAATAAGAAGAAAAATAGCTGGACTTTTAGGAGGGTTCCTGAGTGGGTGGCCTCTGAGGCTGTTTGTTGAGATTATTTTACACAGCAAGATCACAACGTGGGAACAATATGGGTCAAACTACAATCAACCTATGGGATTATAGGTATAGTCACTTAGCTAACATTAATCCAATGGGAAAATGAGTCATGTAGCAAATGTGCATGGAAAGATCAAAGACATTCCTGAAAAGGGATGGGCATGTTGGGTCAGATGTTATGACCACCCACCTGTGTGTCTGATGCCTATCTGGACTCACTGGATCAGGTGACGTTAAATGCAGTGTAATATAAAGTTACTGTTTGTCCTTAGAGAAGCTTGAAGCCCTGGCTACTGTATCTCTACCTTGAGGTCTGGCTCTCTTCACATTCACCTCCAGCCACAATTGGAATAACTTTATCTTTTGTGCTGACTATCTTGAATGCCCAATTCCTTTCTGACTGCTTATTAATTCCTATCTAAATTAACCTGTGTGTCATATGTTGCTATTAGCACGATGAACATTGCTCACTCTATGTCCTGTGAGAGCTCCTACCTTTGGGGTTAAAGGGTGCTGTGATTTCTACAGTAGTTTCCTATTAGTGTTTGTTTTAGCATATGGTGGCAGAAGCACCTTCCTGACCTTCCACATGCAGTTTACAAGGTCTGACCTAAAGATATTAGTGGCAGTGTCTCCCAGATTTGTCTTTTACTATTGTCACCCTTTCAAAACTTCTGTCAGCTCCTGATTCTAGGTGTGATTTTAATATACCTGATGGAATGGTCAACTATTGGGAAGATAACAAGATGTACTATAGTAGCTATTGTTTTCCTGGTATCCTGCTTTGAAGTTCTGTACTAGTTCTACTGCTTTGTTTCGATTGACTTTCTTCTGTTGTATATTGTTGGACTTTACTATCTTGACAATAAAATTAAAGTTCTTTTCTGTAAGAAATATCTAGAAATTTTTTCTTGCTCTGAAATCTAATACAGTGATTCCTGCTTTTGCAAAAGTTTTCTTCATTTTAAATATGATCTAATAAAGATTCTGTAGATCCTACAAAATATTAGTTTCATGAGTTTTAATTTGCATTAAATAAGGATCCCCTTATGAAATGAATTTGGAAAATTATACATCTACCTCTTGAAAATCACAATAAATGTTGATAATTTCAGCACTGGTTGTGGAAGGATCTTAGAGGTCCACTGATAAAATATCACATTACTCTTATAAAGCATCATTTCAAACAACTGCTTTTATTACTGTATTTTTTTATTGGCACATATTTGCAGTACATGAATGTTACATTTCTTGTGGGGAGTTAGTACACATACATAACACAACTTAATTATTTTTCTTTCATCTAGATCACAATATTATTTTTTCAACATTTTGGAGTAAAACTATCTGAAGAATTATGTTGTGATTGGTGTACTAAACTATTTTTGGAAATAGGAAACTTCTGTAGTAAGCTGTGCTTTACTTTATGAAATAAAGCCAGTCACATAGATTTTTACAGGATACATATACCACAAAGAGATTTTTATTTCTAAAGAGACAACTTGTACGTAGTATCCAAAACAGTATTCCTGTCAATGGACTTTTAAGTTTTAAATAAATGCCATGAAAAACTTTAAATCTATCTAGAAGATTTTGAGTACAAAGCCAATGTTTTGTTACATGAATTCCTGATTCTTGGTAATAAGATTTTTCTTCTGATTAATGATCACTGCATATACACTTGTAGGGCTGTCATAATAACACTCCATAGCCTGTGCATCAGTTAGATTTCCACCGCCATAACAAAGACATGAGATTATTGACTGTATTTTTTTATTTTCTTATTTAAGAGAAAAAAGACAGAAAAGAAAAAAAGCAAAAGAGACAAATAAACAACAACAACAAATCCAATACAATAACATTATAGGTTTACAAAACAAAATGATAGGAATTTGACAATGGTCGTAATATTGCATATGGTTACCTTCAAAGGGGTTGTTTAGATTAACAGATATAGACATGTAAAATTGATCTGATCATATGAGTATTAACTGTTCTTTTTCAATAACTAATGCATTTAGTAGTATAGTCATTTTAACTTTCTTATGTATACATATATACAAATTTATATCTTTTCCCTTCTTTCATCCATTCCCCTTATAATACCTCTTGTGATGAGATTACTGACTTTAAAAGTGCAAAAGTTGGATTTATTTCACAGTTTGGTAGATTACAGTCCATAGCAGGTTGGGCCCAGTGGTTTTGGATCTGTGGCAAGGCAGCATAGCATAGCAGAAGCACGTGGCAGAACAAAACCACTAGCCTCATGGTTGAGAAATAGGGTGGTGAGGTGAATAGGTGTACCCAAGAGATCAGAAGATTTCCCACTGGGTCCACTACCTCAAGGATCACCACGTCCCTAGAGCCACAAGCCAAGGACATTGCCTTTAACATATGGGCCTTGAGGAAACATTCTGGATCTAATCTATAGTAACTGGGGTGGTTTAAACCACAGAAATATATTTCTCACATCTGTGGAGGCTGGAAGGTCCAAGACCAAGTGTTTGTAGGTTTTTTTTTTTTCCTCTTGAGGAAGCTTTCTTACTGAAGTTTACACAGCCAGTCTCCAGAGGCAAAGGGGATGGATAGGGAGGAGATGGCAGCACCACTGCTTTTCCATACAAAATTAATAAGGCTACTACTTTTCTCTTAAATAAAAAGTTGAAGAAAAGCAAGGATTTCTTCATTTACATTTGATCCATTCATCAGTCAGTTACTTTTTATGTGATGCTTTAGAAACACAAGGGGCTGGGTGTGTTGGCCCAGGCCTGAGATACCACCATGCAGGAGGCTGAGGCAGGAGCATTGCTGTGATTTCGAGGCTAGCCTGGGCTGCAAAGCAAGTTCAAGGTCAGCCTGAATTGCATAGTGAAATTTCTCAAAAAGACACTAAAAAATTGAAACTTTGTATTTTCTGCCTTTTAGAAAATGGAATCTAATGTGCATCATTCCTTATTTTAAAAGCTTCATGAGCTGAACATGGTGGTACCTATCTGAGGTCCTAGCACTCGAAGAGGTTAAAGGATGAAAATTGCCAAGTTTGAACCCAGCCTGGACAACCTAGCACCTTAGTGAGAACCTTTCTCAAAATTTAACACATTTTATAATAAGGACTTAGGCTTTGTCTTGGTACAAATGCCCTGGGTTGAACTCTCAGTGCCAATTTCACAGAGGACCCTGTTGGCTGGCTGTTTGGGATTTTGTGGGACTCCAGTTGGCGGGGCTCTCTTCATGCCCTACACCTGCACTGTACGGTATTCCCACCTTTGTCAGCAGAATCCCCATCATTAACCCACAGTGGGAGGGTAGTCCTGGATATTTCTGGCATTAGGAACCTAGAAACCAAACAAGATGGAGTTCATAAAAGAATAAAGAATGAATATCAGCTGCCATTTCTTCTTGAGGCTACTGTTAGACTGCCAGCCTTCTTCTTTCCTCCTCACTTCGAGTATTTTGAAGGTCCTTAGAGCCGGGAAGTCAGCTAAGCAGTGATGCTATAATTGTGTCTGGGATGGAAAACAATAGCCCCAGTGAGTAAGTAGACATGAGAGTCTTTCCAAGTAAACAAAAGAAGCAAATTTTTACTTAAGAAATTCAAAGTTAATTTTTACACATCTATTATGTTCATACATTTTTGAAGATGCTAAAGGAGTGATACCCTGATAAGAGAATTGAAAGTGTTGATATAATTTCAGTGAACTTCAGTACTCCTAGAATTTCCATTTTTCTTTATATATCCATATCAGTTTTTCCTCAAAATCATGCATCCCAAGCCATGAGTCTGTTTTTATGAAATAAATTATAAAATATTAGGTCTCAAGGAGATCCTGTTCTATGTCTCCCCAACTCCCATGTATTTGGCCATTAAACCAGTGAAGATTACTCATACTCTGCCTCTTGAACTCATCCAGATTTATTGTCCTGCTACTACTTCCCCTTGTTCCCAGCAAATGGTTGCCTTGACTCCTCACTTACCCATTTCACCTCCGCCCAACATCTGGGTTCATCTTTCTAAAATGCAAAAGTGTTTGGCTTAATCTCCTCAAGGTCTTCATGACAGCTACACAATGGAGCCAAGCTTTTTTCTTACAGCAAAAGAATCCTCTTCAGGATTCAGTCTCTGCTCGTTTTTCAAGCCTCATTTCTCACCATCTCTCCTTCACTCTTAGCTCTGATCTTATAGAGCTACTCTGAGTCTTGAATAATGTCCTCATCTTCTCACATCTGGGTCTTTGCAGGCAAAAATTCTCATATTTCCTACCTTGCCCAGTTAACTCTTCCTCTTCCTATTTGCCTTGATTTAAGAATCAGGTGTCCCTGGGGTTTTACCTCAAACTCATCTGCAAGTCAGACTGAGAGCCTCCTTTATACTCTGGGATCACACGTGACCAACCACAGTAAACATGTTTCACTGGCGTTACTCGTTCCTGATATCCTGTTTTGTCAATTAGACGCATTGATTCTGGAGGCCATACACCTCTTTCATTTTGATATTCTTTCTGCATAGTAAAGCATCTTAGCAAATATTGGATATCATATATATGATATGTAAAATTGTAACAATATTCATTAACAAGTACATACACAATGTGTATAAAATTAATTTTTTCCAGTACCAGGAATTGAACTCAGGAACTTGTGCTTGCCAGGCAGGCACTTGTGCCACTGAATTATATCCCTGGTTCCTATGTGTATAAAATTATACAGAGCATGTAATAATTACCATATACCAGTATATTATAATATAGTAATATATAAAACAAAGACTTAAATCATTGGGAAAGAGGGTCTATTTCTCCTCAAATAATATCTCCATATCACCCATCTTACTCAAGATGGAAAACACCTACAAAACTCATGCATTCAAATGTGCATGAAAATAAACTCACTCTTATCCTCTGTTTAGATAGCCAACCTGAAGGTGAGAGGGATGATATTTTTTAATTTCCTGCTTTGATAACATCTTAGGTAAACAGTTGCAAATACTTTGAATGATGAGATGCTGGTGGTAGAGGTGGTGATGATGAAGACAATTGTGTTCTTTTTTTTTTTTTTTTTTTTTTTTTTTGCAGCAATGAGGATCGAACTTGTAACTTCACGCCTGCCAGTCAGGCACTTAAGCCACTGAGCCAAACTCCCAGCCCTAGAAAATCATGTTCTAATGATCAAAGAGTGATCCTAGCCTGTTCACAAGCCTGAATTGCATTGCTGAACCTTATAACCTCTGGGCAACCCAGAGGAGTTCATATGATATAAGACTAATGCCCATGTATAAAGATCTCCTTCATAACATCTGTCTATTTTGAATAGATAATGCATCCCCAATGTGACTTCAACTCAAGGTTTTCTGCTTTGTGTTTTCCTTCTTGTAATTTTTCCTAGAAGAGACATACAAGGAAACAAGTTTCTAAGAATACATCCTAATTAGGACATTTTCAAATTATAGGAACAAACCACATTCTGCTTCCTAACACTTCCTGAACATTTTACAATTTACATTAATTAGAGGAACTGGGTGGTGTTCTAACAGGTACATTAATCTGACTCTTCCTTGGAGTGAATCCAGTAATTAAGATTAAGGCTACTGTCAGAACAGGATAGGAGCTCCCCCATTCCCCAAGCTGAATTACATCTCTGTTTGTGACTAAGCTTCTTCCCAACAGATTTTTACAAAACAAAGAAAATGGGCCTCTGAATAAGAATGTGTACTTTTCCATCCTCTAATGACTTGGAGCCTCTATTGGGACAAGTATTATATTGTGTTATCTGTTGTTCAGAGTTAAAGAGACAAAAAAGTGACAATCCTATTAACAAGAAAGGGCAACTTGGAGCTCCTTCTACTGGGAAGATCATATTAAGCAGTTCCAGAAATGCAACAATTTTAAAATTAATTCACAAAAGCAGCCTGAGATTTTATACTTGCTATTATAGTCTCTCTGTGTCTATTAGTGAATGTATTTGTCTACTATCTCTTGCTTCTTTCTTATACCAAGAAAGAAAAATTCAATTTAAATGTAATGTCAATGAAAATATTGAAATTTATTCTATATTTCAAACACCAGTTGTTGAATAGATGAAGTAATTATCTGGATATTAGTTAGGGTCATGGGTGCTGATCTCACAGTTGGACACTAGTTAAGATTTGAGGTTGTGGAATTAAGATGGTTGAATTCCAGTCCCAGGCTGGTTACTAAACGATTGTGTGATGACGACTTATCTCTCAATTTTCCCATGTCCCTTTTTATGAAGGGAATGATCACAATAATCACAACTGCTTCACAGATCTTATGTGAGGACTGAAATGATGAACATGGGATAGTGTCCTAAGCCATACTCTAGTGAGTTACCAAACCCAGTGTCTTCCTTTGTGCAAGCACTCAAGACAACTTTGGTATCAGTGATATAACATTTGTGTTCTAGCTTGTAAGTATAGAGAGGTCTGGTTCACTACATACACCGAACTTTGCCATTAAGACAATGGTATTTGTTTTAAAAAGTTTAATACCACTCTTCTGGACATGAATATTTAACATTACACTCCTTTCTGCACATCGATAAATCCTGATTTGACAGAGTGACATGTGTGCAAAGGCAGTCCTTAAGCGCCACCTGGTGGCCCATTCTTGACTTTTGCTCTTGCTGTCTCCACTACCAATACTTTGGCAAATCCCATAAGGATCATGCAAAATGAAGTCTTGGCCCATTAAGTTAATTAAGTAGCACTCAACCCCATGGTGTGTACGACCCAATCTAAGAATTTCCGTGATCCAAAAATTACACTAAACTTAGAGTAACGTCTCTCCTTTAACTGTGAGTTGAGTCACAGCCAAATATTTACTGGAATGATTTTAGATTATGTGATTTCTGGGTTAGGCACTCCAAAATTAACTTATAAATTTAATGTTCACATAATCTAAAATACTTATCCACTATTCATTAAAATTTAAATAAAACTTTTGCTTTAATGCCAGTAGTCTCTCTTTGCCAAACCATGAATTTCTGTTTCTCTCTAGCATCTGTCCTAAACCAAAGCACAGCAGGTAGCATTAATATTGTTAATTTTTTTCTTCTATTTTTCCCCTCAGCTTTCAACATTCTGCATCCATAATACCTCTTTTCTTGTACGGATGCAGCTGTGACAAAGTGACAAGATGTAGCCAAGTGGATTGATAATAATAATCTAGGCAGTATGTTGATAAGAGCCATACATTACATTGACTTTAGGAAGTAATTTGTGCAGTTCATTGATGTAGCCACAGATGTTTTGGACTAGTAGGAAAAAGATGTCACATTCATTAATACAGGTGATGGTAGCCAATTGGTGTAATTAAAGTAACTCTGTCCAAAGATTCATACTTTCAAACCCCAAATGCTTTATGAGCACTGTCTTTGCAAGTGTTGTGCTTCAAATAGGAAGTTCTTCCCATACTAAATGATTTTTTGTGGCTCAGTCAAGTCAGCTTCTTAACTTTTACTATTTTGGTATGGAAGAGAATTTTATTTATAGTCTTTTAGTTCCTACAGATTAATCTGGTTTGTTCTTATACTGGAAGACAAAGATTTATTTAAGAATAATGTTTTGAGGTTTCACTAAGGTAAATCTGATTTGGAAACTACCCAGAGAGGCTGATTATTTGAATGACCAGTATGGATCACAATCTGTCATCTCTATTCCTCTTTTCCATTTTCGAAGTACTACCAAGGTTTGCACTCTCATTACCCTTCCCTGAGGTATCTCAAGAGTCCAGAGTTCCTTAACCAGTCTAAAACCTTTATTCTTTCCAATCTCTCACATGGCATGGCCAAGAAAACAATCTTATAACAAACTGCTTAAATTGTCATTTCTCCAGGGAAAGTTGCCTGTGTCTAAAAGGAAAATCTACTGCCAAGTGTGTGTGTATTCACAAATATACAAGCATATATAAAAGTATATGTGCCTACACTTTGATTTCATTTCAAATACTTTTATTTGAACAGGTTAACATTTCTCATCAACACTTTCTGCTACTGATAAGATACAAATGTTCATACACCTTGTATAAATATGTAATGAAACACTATATTGCTCTGGTGTTCAAGGTCCAGCATCCTATGGTTCTACCTCTTTCTAACCCATTATCAAAATACGACCTTTTCATATCTAGAAACCTGCAGTCAAACTCATGCAATCATTGTTCCCAAATGGATACATATTAGTAGAAAACGTTAAGGCTGAGAATCACACAGGTTCGGATTTGAACAATTCTTAATTTTTGCATTGTCCTATTCAAAGAAAATTACACACTGTCTGTGAACTTTTGGCTTCTTATTAGTAAATAGCAGTACATAACTCATAAGATGGTTTTGAAGAGTAAAGAAAGTTAAGTACAAAGAATTTTCATAGTAGGTACTCGTGTTAGATTGGATGTAGTAGCATTTTGTCTGTGCATTTTAAGACATTTAACGTTTTCTGCCCAGTTGTAAAGTTTGCTTAAATATACACTTAACCAAAAAATCAGGTCAGATATTGAAATAAGTCACCATAGTTATTGACATGTTATTTCTAGGCTCAGAGTTTGGCCCTTTTCCCAGCTCTCAGTGAGGGATTACTGTGCTCACTCTCTTCATTTAAAAGCAAATGGGGAAATGTAGTGAACTGAGTATGGCTAGCTGATATTGCAATCACAGTGAACCCAAATAGTATCTTTCTTTGTAACCCTAAATACCTTCTATTTACCACCCTACACTGATGCCCCAATGCACATGTGTTCATACTACCCCAAGCACTGCTGTAAAAGAATGAAGTCACAAGGAAGAACTTAAGTTAGAAAAAAAAATATAAATAAAGACATGTTTTCATAAGGGAAGAGAAGTATTTGAGTTTAAACCAATTGCCTCAGGTAGATAAGTAATTTTCCAGGTCAGAAAATTTCAACTGTTGTTTAAATAAGTGCTTCTCAAAGTCCACATGTTAAAGTCTTGGTTTCCAGCCCTTGTAGCTATTGGGAGATGGTAGAACAAAGTGGTTGGGCCAAATGGGGAGTTTTAGGTCATTGTGGGTGTCCCCCTGAAGGGGAAATCGGGAGCCCAGTCACTTTCTTTATTTTTCTTGGTTTTTCACAGTCATCACAGGAGAAGTTTGCTCAATCATGTGTTTCTAGTAGGATGTGTTGCCTTGTCAGAGGCCCAATAGAACAGGACTGACTGACCACGGACTGAAACATCCAAAGTTGTGAGCCAGAAAAAAGACCTTTCCTTTTTTTAAAGTTGATCACACCAGACATTATTAAAAGCAGGTAGGAGCTTCACATCTGCATGAAGCCAAAACTTTTTATGTGGGCTCCAGGAAAACATTCAAAACAGAAGCCTTATCGCCAAACTGATAACTTAAATGATTGTAAATTAGTTTAAATGCTGTAATCCTCCGATGACAAGTGCATTGCACTGATAAAGCAAAAGGGCTTCTTAATAGAACAACAAGAAGCAGTCGGCTAGTGAAATTTGCACAGCACCTTTTGTGATTGGCCTAGATCTTGGCAAAGGCAGTTCTCTAACACAACCTCACAAAACATCATTTTCTGCTTGTTTAAAAATGTAAGTTCTATGAAAAGCTTCCTAAGTATCCTAACTCTTAAAAACCTGGGCTAGAACAAAGGAGCCTTTGGCAAGCATTATTGTAAGGTTGTAGCTTTCAAATCTATATCAGATATACTAGAATCACTAGGAGGGGGATTGAACAGGACACATACATGTGATGTATATATTTGTGTATATATATAGAAATTATAAATTATATATGTGCATTATAAAAGTCCATGTACATGTATGTATGTATAGAAGCATACACACACATATCAAAGGCAAAAATGATTGGTGGCATGGGCTTCATTAACAATTTGTCAAAGCATTCCTTTCCAGACAGTTCCAGAGAGCAGTCTGATTGTTGTGTAATATGATATGCCTCACTGATACACTGAAAGTAGGATGATAAAGTATACATTACTTCCCCAAAATTGTTCATGGTTTATCCACCAATGTAAGTATATTTGTGCAGATATATCCTACATTAAGAATGAACTGAGCCGCCTACCCAAGAAGGTGACCAAAATTTTATGAAATCCCATAGAATAAGATGATAACTGCCATCATAAAAATAAATCAACGTGCATTAGACCTATAGTATGACATAAGAATTTTCCTGCAGTAAAATTAATTACATACTTGGAAAGGGGCAAAAGAGAAACTCATTATCTAAAACTAGGTAATACAGGAAAAATATTTTTGGTCAAAAATTGTGTTGAATTTATTGATAAACCTTTTCCATTCAAATCCTCTTAGGACATGTTAAGATACAGCTAAGCAGATGAAAGTTTATGAGGAAGAGAGGAAGGATACGCTCTAGAGGAACATTACTTAACCTTGTCATGACTGATATTCTGGTTGGCTATTTCTTCTTCATGGGATGCTTCCTTTGCACTGTAGGCTGTGTGGTACTCTCTGCAAGCTCTATGCCAGTGGAACACCTGCCACACCACTGTTACAACAATGAAAGACATATGTAAATGGGACCTAGAGGGCAAAATTGTCTTAGAACCTCAAGTCTAAACAAACATTCAAAATTCACTTATGTGCAGGTGGCATGGAAGCCAGATGGAAGAATAAGAATACAAAGAATTGAATTACAGGATAAAATTACTTATAGGGTATGTGTGATAAAGGGGAGACTGGCTACAGAATTTGGTTAAAGAGGTACTAGAGGAACCAAGGGAACATGCTATTTCTAACATAGAAGGGTTTCAGGAAAGAGAAAGAAACTACAGACTTTGGGAGTATTACTTATCACCATGCACTAAACTAAAATCAAAATGAAGAAAGATTTAAATATTAAAACAGAAACTCTAAATCTGCTAGAAAATAAAATAAGTGGAACTCTTGAAGACATAGGTGTACACAAAGACTTCATGAACAAAATTCCAACTGCATGGGAAATACTATGAAGAATCAATTACTGTGATCTCATCTCATTAAAAAGTTATGTACAGCAAAAGAGATTTCCAGACCAGGAGAGTGAAGAGACAACCCACAGATTGAGAAAAAAATTTTATCCACTTGTTCCTCAGACAAAGGATTAATATCTAGAACATAAAAAGAATTGAAAAAAATTCAGACCTCCCCTAATTTAAAGACCCAGTCCAAAAATGGGCATCTGAGATGAATATACACTTCTTGGATGAAGAAGTAGAAATGCAAATAAATATGAAAAAATATTCAACATCACTGGTCACTCAAGAGATGCAAGCTAAAACAATGGTGAGATTGCAACTCACTCCAGAAAGAGTAACTATTATCAAGAAATCAACCAATAGCAAATGCTGGCAGGGCTGTGGCACAAAAGGAACCCTTCTCTACTCTTGGTTGAAGTATAGACCGATGCAACCACTGTGAAAATCAGTGTGGGGATTTTTCAAAACACTAGGAGTAGAGGTCCCATTTGACCCAGTTTTTCACCTTGTTGGTTTCTTCCCAAAAGAATTAAAAGTATCATACCACAGCAATATATTCACACCCATATTTATTGCGGCACAGTTTGTACTAGCTTAATCTCTGAAATACCCCAAATACCCATCAACTGATGAATGGATTAAAAAGATGTGTTTTTTTTTAATTCAACAGAGTACCACTCAGCCAGAAAGAATACGTTTCAGACATTTATAGTTAAATGAATGAACTTTGAGAACATTCTTAAGTGAAATAAATTGGACAAACATGTAAATATCATTGTCTCTATTAGTGATAAACTAAAAGTGTAAATAAACTGAAAATGAAATAATAGATATTGTGAAATAGGAAGAAATTGCTCAAAAGGAAAGAGGAACTAGGGAGGACAAGGAGGTGGAAAGCAAGGAAGGGAAAAGAAAAAAAATGAGAAAGGAGGAATAAAATGGAAACAAAGTTTTGCAAAGAATGAGAGGAAGATGGGTTGAAGGGAAAGAGGGAATTAGGAAAAAGAAAGGAATCAAGACACGTCATGTTCAGGTACAAATTCCCTATGATGAATTTGATCATTATGTGTATGTCTAAATGATACATACAAGCTTAATAATAATATCAAAGGAGCGAAAAACACTGTGTCTGAGAAATAAAAGGCAATTTATGACTCAATGGAGGCAGTTTTAGCAGATTCATCAAGGCAGAAATAAAGAAGTAATAAAAACATAAAACCCTGATTAATTCTTAAATCATGTAGGGTATAAGGGGAGTAAAGGGTAGTAGCTGGGTAGGTACTTGGAGAAGAAATATTTTATTTTTATTTATGTATATTTGGTGATAAAAAGAATAAACATTATAGACTAAAAGAAGTTTATAGAACAAGGAAAACTGAAAATGTGAATACTGAGCCTCATAGAAAAGACACTAACTTTATTGTTTTAAATCTTGTTATAGAACATGACAGCAACCAGACAGGGAAACGTGACGTCTGGGTTATGGTGCTGATTTTACTATAAACTTACAGCATGACAGGTGTCCTTATTTTAAAAATTCTTTCCTTGAAAGCATGAAAAATGAAGCATTTAGAAAATGAAGGGACATTAAGAAGCTAAGGTCAAAAGAAAATGTCAAATCTATGAAAGGAAAGGACAGTGTGGAGAGAAAGCAGGAGTGGATGCTTGGGGCAAGGAGTCATATTAAACTAAAACTCAGTCAGCCCAATTACAGCTCAGTGTAGTCACTTTACAGACCTTTTTTTTAAAAGACATTTGGATCTTTTTTTGTTGTTTGAGAATTATAAAGCTGTGCAATAACCACACCTATTCATGAGGAATCAAATGAGATTGTTTTTTTTAAAAAAAAGACAGAGATCTGTGAGATGCTACTGCTATTTTGCAATTGCTACTACTGATCAATTTTAGAGAGCTTCCCTGATCCTTGATGCATTATCTTTCCATTTTTAGACATCATTGGAGAATGTTTTATTTTCTGCAAAAAGAAAGAATATGTAATGATTATTCAAATTATGTTTTTTGTTTTTTGGTTTTTTTTTTTTTTAAAGCTGGATCCTTCCAAAACACTATAGCAAGTAGTCACCTGTGTCTTTTGACTCTGTTTTCTCTGCTTTATAATAAGGAAGTTTGGTAATGTGGCCTCTGGAGTTCCTTTATTGTTGAAAAGTGAATTCTTATCATTATATCAGGTCCTGGAAACCTTCACACTTTTTCTTTAGCAGTAAAATTTAGTGGTTGAGATAAGGTAAAGCTGTGTGTGTGTGTGTGTGTGTGTGTGTGTGTGTGTAATTAGGCATTTTAGTTGTCAGGCAATTGAAGTATATTAACTCTTTAAACCATAAAATCATCATCTAGTGCCCTGAGGCTGCAATTTACTAAATGGTGTTTTAAGTAGCCTGGAAAATTTAATGGAGCCTCTGAAAAATACCCAAAACTCTTGGACTAGAAATTGTCCTTAAATGGTCCAGCATAAAACCACACTGGAGCAAAGATAGCACCCATGAACAAAGTTTTATATATGATGTGTATACAGTCACAAACATTTTGATGATTTATTCCCCACAAAATGTAAATTTGCTGATGTGGAGAAGCAGTATTCAGCAATATTACGTTTCTGTAACGTACAGTTTGATATGTCTTTCTAGCAAATTGCCATTAAAGAAGAGAAACTTGTCTCCATGAATCAATCAAGTAAATGGTCCACATCCTCTGATGCATGAAATTCATCAATTAAATAATCATATCAGCATATGTGATATTACTGAAATATGTTATCTTAGAAGTAGCCAAGCTTTTGCCTTAAATGATGTTTCCTAGGAAATCTCAATGAAGGCTCAAAATATAGAGTATGACCTGAATTATTAAAATATTACAGAAGAAATTTCCTTAATAGAAAGTGGAGATAAAACATGTGACAACTTAATATAAAAAGTATATGAATCAATTAAAAATACCATTTTACAGTGAAATGATCACTGAGCAAGAGGTTTAAGACATAGATTTTAATCTTATATGTACTATTTATGGACTTCAAACTTATTCATTCACCTTTCCATTATTTGAATCTCCAGACTTTTCCTTGTAAGTCTTTCAGTTCTCTTTGGGATGGATGTCTGCCTCTTTAGCAAGTGCGACAGACACTTTAGATAAAAGGGCCTTCATGAGGTTACAGCCACGGGGATTGTTTTGTATAACCTAGTACCAGACAATCAGCATATACTATTCTTTGGCCAGTGAGATTGCTGATTCAAGAGAGTTACCGAGAGCAAGAAAATCAAGAAATATAACTCACAAAACACACACATGGCCAGGTGTGGTGGTGCATGCCTGCAATCCCAGCATGCAGGAGGCTGAGGCAGAAGGATCACCATGAGTTAGAGGCCAGCCTGGGCTACATAGTACAATTCTGTCTCAACACACACACACACATACACGCACACATGTTCAAGACCATTGTTTTGCAAGTCGTCTTATGAATATGACCAAAATATAATACCAACATATGGAAAAAGACCCAGAGCAATCACAGAAAAGTCAACCACTCAAAGCAGAATTTTTCCCTAATTCTAAGCTTCAGTATACATGCACTGATAAAATGTTTTTTATTTTTAAACCAACTTGAATAAAACATTCTTTCATTTCTTTCAAAAGCTTACTTACTATTACAAAAACTAAGATCAAGTCTTTCTTTTATTGATTTGAATTTTTATTTATTTGTAAATCAAATGAGAACTAAAATCTCTCCACATTAATGATATTGCATGAATATCTAGAAGATATGTGCTTGAGAATACCTAGAAAAAAAATTTGATGTGTGCAGTGTTGTCTGTTTCACAGAGAAAATAATTTCATTTCCTTTTTAGAAAGTGAAAATTTCCCTCAGTTGACATTTTTTTAAGAAAAGGAGCTTTTTAAAAGTCCTTTGATTTTCTTAATTCATACTTGTTGATCTTCCCAGATGTGTAGTACACAAAGTAAGGTGGAAAATCATTTTAAGAATAAAATGTGAATTTTCTCTAGTACACTCCATTAAGGGCTATGTAAATGTCTGTTTCTTCATCTGCATTCATTCTGAGGAATAAGCTGCAGACAAAGAAATCCTGACACATGTGAGGATGAGCATGAGGACAATTTAGTCACCATACAGAGTTCTGCATAACAGTATTCTGATAAAAGATATCCTACCTTTCATAGGATACATATGCTACACTTCACTTTTATTTAGAAATGTTAAATGACTGTTACATTGGAGAGATCTTTGAACCTGTGCATATTAGCATATTGACTGAAACATTTAAGGCCCAAACTCTTGTTTTTGTAAGTTTTTCTTAAGAATCCATAAAATAGTGCCGTTTGAAGAAACATGCATTTATTTTAAATCTCTGAAGTGTTTTTTGTAGTGCATTCATTCAACACTTTATTCCTCTTTGCCTGGTAGTAGAATTACACATTCAGTCCTGGTCCTGTGACTTCGTAACACATGCTGTGCACCTGACACAGCCTTGGGACCTGGTGTAGTTCTGTATCTTTGGGTAGATGCAACACAATAAAAGTTTGAAATGTGAGAGCAGTCAAACCATCCTGAAAAATGCAACATTGATGACCAGTACTGTTCAGTGAAGCCCACTGAGCAGACAGCCCATACCTGCCAGAGACACATAAAAAATGACAAATGACCACGCTTTGAACTACTGACTCTGAGAATACTCACTACATAGCATTTTTGTGGCAATAGCAAAGTGATACAGTGCTCTCTCTGTGTATTCTTATCTGTTTAACCTTGTGTGCTACATGCATATGTAATGCATGGTTCCTAGGCTTTATCGAATTAACTCTTCAACAAAGGGGCCAAGAAGACAAATTATCATAAATTTCATAAAGGCCTTGAATTCTAGGACTGATTTCTTTTTACTACCGTGTTCAGTATTAGAGATATTTTGGGTTGCATTATTCTAACTTGCTGTCCCTTGTCATGAAAGAGGTAAGTTAGATATGTTTGCTATTAGCCATGACTAACTAGAATCCAAGGAACTAATTTTTACTTTACTTCTTTACCTCATGTTTAATTGTAATACTTCGAACAAAACTCAGTCATCAGGATGGCAGCAATCCAATGCAAGTTTTTGAGCTTATTCTGTTTATGCTTATCCTACAGCAAGTAGCTTCCCTCTGGGCCAACAGAAGACACTGTTTTGGGATGCCAACTGTCTAATTTTCTCATATTCTCTCATCTCCCATAGAGTACTTAGCTTCTTTGCTGCCTCTTTCCTATTCTCAATTTAAAGAACTTAAAAAGATAATTGAACTTTTAATATTGAGATTAACTTCTTGCTAGCATTAGTACTTACTAGACTGAAAAAACATTCATTTTTGTTTGATTGAAAATATCACTATTAAAATGTTGCTCCCCATTGTCTCATCAGATGTCAGCTACAGGAAAAAAGTGTGGGTGAGGAGAAAACACATTAACACACAGGTAAAGGAAGAAATGTCAGTACAGAATTAGGGAAGATAATATATACGCATTTTCTAATTTCACTGAGTTTTTTTCACTGCAAGTCTTCAAAATATGCCCAACTGTATCTAGTACAGAACTGGTAAAAACTATTCAAAGTGAGTGCCTATGTAAGATGCCACTGTTTCAAGAACGATTCATTCATAGATATATTAGTCAGTAATCTTCAGAGAAATAGAGCCAATAGGAATGGAGAGAGATAGATAGACAGAGAGACAAGCAGGCACAGAGATTAAGAATTTGGCTCACACAATTGTGAAGGCTGCAAGTCCAAAATCTGCAGGGTGAGCTCCAGGCTAGAGACAAAAGAAGTCAATATGGAAGCTCGAGGCAAAAGGCAGTCAGCCTGCAGGAGACTTTAGTCTCTTTCAGTCAAGCTAGTCACCTGATTAGGTGAGGCCCATTCAGATGACAGAGGGTAATCCGTTTTACTCAAAGTCTACTAACCTGTAAGCATACCTTCCTAGCAACACTCAGACTACTGTTTGAGCAAATGTCTGAGAACTACAGTACGGCTAACATGACACAGAACTACAGTATGTCTAACATGACATAGAATACATAGAATTAGTCATCGCAGAAGGAGAGGTCATGGACAGACAATAGCACAAAATGTTTTCTTCACCCAGTGAAAAAGTAGGTTTACAAATTTTAGGTAACTCACAGTTATTCTAAAACTACTCAACCAAAAAGACAAAGTGTAGTCATCTTGTAGACAATATCCAAATCATGCAAAACTGAGGAGACTTAAGGGAAAGAAATGAATCCTGGATAATAATCACATTTCTTTTCTAGACTCTAATCTTATACTCTTTTTCTTTTGCACATATTAACTAAATGCCAGTTTTCTCCTGCCTTACCATTCCTAGACAGTGCCACTGTTATCAAGAACAAAACACTTAGTTTCGGAAAACATGAGTCTCAAATGCTGGCAGAAAATAATTTTTATTGTGATATGTTATAGTCAAAGAAAAATACAAACTTTCTATCCTCAGTTGGGTTTTCTTCCTGAAAAATGCTGAAAGTCTATTACAAAGCGTGTCATAAAAATCTTTCTCTCAGCCCTAGATTAGCCCATAACTACCTAGTGATCCAACTCAAGGCATGATGTTATTATAGAAAGCTCTCATCCTCTTTCAAAAAAAGAAATCTCAGTAAGACCTAAAGAAATAATAGAGGTCTTATTTCACATTTGTTCTTTTCTAGAAGAAGATGAGGGCCATCTTAGACTCATTCAAGTTCTCAAACATAAACCAATTTGTCAAAGAATTTCCAGCACTTTTGAGTGGAATATGGCTTCTCCAGGTCACAAAAACACTTTAGTATCATATTTTTCAGAATCTCTCAACAACAAAGTCACCCTGGTGCCACTTTAACATCTTATTTTTCTATGTTGTTAACTTGAAAATATTTGCTATAAAGTCCTCTCAGACTAATAAGGCAAGTGTTTATTTTTATGTGCCTTTTTTTCAATATTCTAACCTATGTAGTATTTTTAAGGTCTGAATAAAACACTTGCAGTTTGAAAGTAAGTGTATGTGATAAAGTAAGTTTATTTTCTTCAAACTACACTTAAATACAACTAATGGAAACATTATAATTAATATTAATTAAGCATCTACTATATGCTAGGCATTGTAAATTTCATTACTTCATGGACTTTTTCTGCATTATTCACAGCCCATCCAGCATTTAAAATATTGACTGACATTTAATAAATATTTAATCAAATGTTTAAGAACTAGATGGAACATTAACTTGTTTAATCATGATAGCTATTTCTGAGTCCGATCCATTATTTCCTTCCTTTTCAATATGAGATAATTAAATCTTGGACAGAATGAAACATACAACTAAAGTCATGTAACTGAAGTGGGATTGCTGGGACTAGAATGCATGTCTGTCTGAATCTATAAATAGTGTTCTTCACCTGTGTACCATATTGCCTTTGTATTCTTAAAATTCACCAGACAGTATGAAGATACTAAAAACATATGTGTGTAGTTCTTTCTGAATATATATTTGGAAATCATGATGCATCAGACAGGAAACAAGATGCTACAGGCAAATGACAAGAGAAAATTTCATCATCAGGAATCTTATTGAACATAATTAAAACAACTGTGCTTTAGCCAGACATAAAAAGACAAATACATTTTTCTTCTTATATGAGGCATCTAGAATTCATAGAGATGTAAGAATAGAGGATCGCAATTGCTGGAGCAAGAGGAACACTGTGAATGTTTAATGGCTGCAAAATCTTGGTTTGGAGCTAGAGATAGATAATGGTGCTGTTTGCACAGAAATGCAAAAGTATTTAATGAAACTAAATTACATGTTAAAATGGTTAATAATTATATTTTATGTTATGTTTATTGAAAATTTAAGAAGCAATCATGGTTTAGAAGATATTGAACCATGGTTTAGATGATATTAAACCAAAATTCTATTTAACACAAATGTGCTTCTAAGATATTAGTTTTAGCTAAGAGAATATTTAAAGAGACAAAAAGAAAGTGAGAATTATGAATAAAAATGTAACTACTAACTACTAGCTGACCACTGTGCCTCTTACCTATAATTTCAGCACTCTGGGAGGCTGAGGCAGAGTCAGCAAACCCAGCCTTGACAATTTAGCAACTTGGTGAGACCTTATCTCAAAAAGAAAAATATTAAAGAGACTAGAGGTGTAACACATGTGAAAGCTCTAGGTTCAAGCTCATTTACAAAAACATCCAACTACTAACCTAAAATTTGTTTGATTCATAAAACTTTATATTTTATGCAAAAAACTTTAATTCCTTTATTTTCTCCTCTTTAATTTCATAAATTTTCATACTTTAAAGTAGTTTTTGTCCTACAATAGGTCATAAAAATCTTTAAAATCTATATTTATTTTAAGAACACTTTCTACAAGACTCAAAACATACATACATTAACAATTCTATACAGAAATGTACTGGGTTCAAAGATACCATGAGGCTTTTTAAGTGCACCTAATGTGAGTGATTAAAATGTGCATCCTAGTCCCTATAGTGCTGTGCACACCTTATCTTTTCCCCTAATAAATCATGTCTGTGAAGTGGAGGTGGAAATGCACACTTTTATTCTACAGAGGATAGACTGCACTATATTTCATTCCAAATAACCCAGCAGAGCATGTTCCCATGACAGAAACAGGCCACTAAGACTTTGCCAAACTTGTAACACTAGATATTTACAAGATTTCTATAATTTTACTTGACCTCTATATGGAAACCACACATAATTCCAATCTTTTACATTTCTTACCATATTTGTAGTTTTAGCTATCAACAGTATATTGTCACAACCCAGAATTTTGATATCTAAATAAGAAATAACAACTTAATACAGAACCTTTAATGCCAGAATTGTAGGCAGCAGCTCTGTTTAGAAATTCTCAGCTTTTCAATCCATATTTGTCATGTAGAAAAACTTTACCACAGCATAATCAAAACAATACATATAACTTCCTAAAGTAAATAAGTGAAAATGTAACTGCTTTAATATGGGAGTTTTAAACACAAAATTTGGAATTCATGGTTTCCAGAAGCAGAAAGAAGCTCTGACTTTCTTATGTAAGTTAAGGGGATCTAAGGGAAATTTCCACACTTGGTAACAGGAAGGATCAGGGATAATTTAGAAAATAGGCAGTTAGAACACTTTGGAGCCCAGGTAATGAGAACAGCCTAAACAAATGCTATGGTTTGTATCTAAAATGAATCCCCCAAATCTAGTCTATGGGCTTTGAAAAGTGACAGGCACATGAGACTATAATTTGATGGTACTATTGGAAGGTGAATAGAAACAGGATGTGGAACCTAGTTGAAGGAAGTAGCTCATGGGACTTTGAGCTTGGGGTACTATATCTGGTCCTTCACTCTCTGGCTGTCTTACCCTCTCTATTTCCTGGCCACAAGGTGGTGAACAGCTACTCTCCATCACACCCTTCTGCCCTTACACTGAGCCTCACCACAGGCTGACCGCAAGGGAGTCAGCAACTGTGTGCTGAAGCCTCTGAAATATTAAGCTACAGAAATCTTTCTTCTCATAAGCTGACTTTCTTAGGTATTTTGTCATAGCAACAGAAAAGTGACTAACATGGAAAGAGGAGGTCCATGATACTACATATCCTTAGTCAGCCATCTCTATGTTTGCCCCATTCAATTTGTGGACATCACCATAGGAAGACTGCATTGCCACAAAGCTACAGATACAACAGAGTCAGCATCTTTCAGTCTGGTTCACTTATAATTGAATTGAAGATTGACTGCAGTTATCTAGGAGATAGATGAAAAATAAATGCGAAGGAGCTAAGGAACCAGTGTCGTGAAATTTTAGCCACAACTTTATACTTCTGATGTATTTGCTGTTTTCCATTGGTGCTTGTAATTTAATGTTTTAAAAATAAAATTGAAATATAGCTTTCAACTTTTTCTTCACCTTTATAATTATAAATATGAAATCACAAATCATATACTAATTGTACTCACACAGAGAGAGTCCAACTGGCATTAAATGCAAAATTATAAAAATCAAATGGAACAACCTGTCAAACAATTTCATAATCCTATAGGAGCATGTAACATTTTGAAGTGCTAAGTTTGGTTAGATAGTAATCGAGAGACAAAATGAAACAAACATATTTTGAAAATTTAAAAATCTGGCCACTTAATTCATTTCACCTCAAAAATTTTAATTTCTATATGGTTCTTCATTTCTATGGTGATGACAGCACTGTAATTTGCATTTTGTTTGAACATTAAATCTCTGCATCTGTAAATCTCTTGTTTCTATGTTTTAGTGTTCCTTAGAAGTACAGTTGAATTGAAGGTTTGGGTCAAGTCATTTTCTTTAGGTGCTAGGTAGGAGGGAGGTGAAGTTGCTCTCCAAACCTGGAGGTAAAGGAAGCAAAATATGGCAGGAGAAGCCCATTTCAAGCCAATCACTGCAACCAGAGGGGAAAGCTAAGCAAGAAATGGTACCATAATTAGCACCACCCAGAGGAAAAGCCATGCCAATCAGTCACAAGGCAAGTTTTGTTCCCAGTGTAAAGTGGGGTAAGGCTTGGTGAAGCTACTACTAACCAAACCAGCATGAGTTATTATCAACTAACACTTAAAACTGTAAAGGACAGCTATGTGCCACACTATTTGAGTTCACCAAACAGACAAATCTTAATAAATTCCACCAAAAGTTTTGCTACCACAACGTTCTTTGTCTACAAGATAGTGTAGAATGCAACATAAAACAAGTAAATATTTTTGGGGATCTGAGTTTTAAGTTATGCATTCTAATTCTAAAGAATATTCTTTTTTACTAAGTGCATTATAAAAGATATTTTAAGTTAATGATTATTTTTTGAGGGGCTACTATATTTCAGGTACTATTTGGTAAGTTATTTATACATATACCATCTCTCATTAATCCCCTCCTCTATTTTGAATCTAATGTTATTTCCATTTAGAGATGAGCCAAGAGTCATTTGAATATTTATGGAAATTTCCCATAGTTCTAGAAAAAAACAAAACTAGAATTCATATCCAGGAGTCATTCAAGACCAAAGGCTACTGTTATGACCATTGCAACACTACACCTGAAAAGGCTGACATAGAAAGATTTCTTCTAATGTTTCTGTGAAAGCTGAGAAACTACATGGGCTTTCCAGACATAATTTTATTTAGTAATTAGCAGGATTGTGTTGAGCTTAGTAATTTGTGCTCTAGACCCAACTGACATGGGCTCAAATCCCAGGTCTGTCCACTTATTAAAATAAGTTAGAATAATTTATTTAATCATTGGAACCTTATTTTTCTACACTATAAAATTTAAACTAAAACTCACTGAGTAGTGTTGAGTATTTCATTTATTGATTTCTGAATAAGAATTTGAAATAGCCCATGGAATTGGGAATGCTCTCTCTATACATATATATATTACTTTAACCTGTTCTAAATTTTGACACTCACTTTGCAGATTTAATCTGTGTACTCACAGCTACAACTATAGATTACTTTTCATTAATTTTACTCCCATGACTCCTTTAGTATCAATTACCCAACTATATAAAAAAAGGGCCAAACAGAAAAAGATCTTGATTCTATCCCAGGACTTCTTTACTTTCTGCCAGTATAGGTTGAGATATTTGACCTCCATTGCCAAGCATCATTCTTTTTTTCTGACTGTGATATTAATCAGAAGCACTTAAATTGAAGCTGGCATTATAAAATTATTTTAGATTATTTTCTTCCAGAAGTCAAAGAGGAATCAAGATTTCTTTTTTTTTTTTCTTTTTTAGTTATTCAATATCTATGTGAAGAGTTCATACAACACTGGATTTGGGTTTGGCATTCCTTTTCCCCAAGGAAAGTAAAGAAAGCTACAGTGTTACTTAAATGGACAGGAAGAATGGAGATGAGATCACAAGCATGTTCAAGCAGAAGTATTCTCCTCCTTCTTGACAGCCAAAATGCAAATAAATTTTCAGCCCCATTAGGTTTCTAAGATAGTTCTTTATTGGACAAATGGGGAAAAAATCATGTTCTACACTCTCATTTTCTTGAATGCATAGTAAATTAACAGCAAAGTAATGATGAATATGGAAATTAATCAGAAGCGAAACTATAGTTTTCACGTACATATTTCTAAGTGAATTAATGATTTCCCTTTATTATAGCAAATATGTCAAGACCATAAAATGTGAGGAATAATTAAATATGTATGATTAAATACACTTGAAACTTTGCCCAGACCTTATTAATGAAACATTGCACTTAGGCAGAAAACTGGGATAGAAATAGAAATTAGAAGAAAGGGGTTACAGTCAGAAATTTTCAAATAAAGGTTTAGGAAAAAGTGAACTAAGTGATAGTGGTTTTAAAAGAGCAGTCTGAAGAGACATATGCAGATCAATTTCAAGCATGGCCAGGGGCAGGTAATGGTACATGAAGAGAATCAAATGTAACTGAGAGAGATAATCTTGGTGCTGGATTTAAAGGTGAGAATTTATTAGTCTAGTAGCTAACTCTTGGTACGGATTCATTAAGAGAGATGTACACTAAACTTTCTGCATTAGAAAAGTATGTATCCTAATGTCAGTCCAAAGGCATTGACTAAATGAATCAGTTACAGGATCATTTTGCAAATCTGCACCTACCTCTCCACAACGGGAAAGCTGAGTGGGGCTATTTAGGGAATTAGTGACTCAAAAGTTCTATGGAAAATAAATATGCTCAAATTCATTTTTCTATAGAAATTGTGCATTTAGTCCCATTATGAGCAAGGCACCATGACACATTTTGCAGAATATAAAAATAGAGGGAGAACACTTGCACCCTTCCAATGAGGAATTCATTACCTAGTGTAAGGTGTAAAACAGCTCAGAAGGGGGAGCAGCCAGCTCTCTGCATAAGTTATAAACTCTCCAGAGTTAATAGCAAGGAATCTGTAACAAGTGTTAAGTAAAGTGCTGAGAAGCTGGTGTCAGCAAAGGCATAGAGTCATGTTCTAGGCAGTCATGTTTTACAAGCCAAATATATTTTCCCAGGTAATCTGAACTACAAGAAGCCATTGGAAAAAGTGGTTGAAAATAGAATAGGCCAAAACAACAGGAGAAGATCTGGTAATTAAGAACTTGATGCTATGTTAAGGAATTTGTTCTTAAGGGTACATGTGTTGGGTTAAACTAGAGGGTTTTATGCAGGAGAATGGAATATGTTTAAAAAATAATACTCTGCAAATGATAAGGGGGCAGTAGAAAGGAATGTAAAAAGAGATTATGCTTTAGAAATAGAACTGAATCCAAGTAATGTGCAGTCTTCAATTTTCTCACGTGCAAAAGTCTGATAATCTTGCATGGGTCTGTATCCGCAGCTGTGTGCTGTAAGGTTCAAACGCAATAGTGTAGAGTCTTAGCACAGGGCCTGGTTCACGTTCATGTAAGGTAAAGGCAGCTATTGTTACTGCAGTTTGGAGAGAGATGAAACAAGAAGAGGTAGAAAATGGGGCTGTCCATGTAGTCTCAAAGGGTAAGAGTGTGGTGAGGTAGGGCTGAAGATATGGTTCCAAAAAAAAAGAGGTGGCATTAGACACATAGAGAGGTTGTGGACTTATTCAGGAAAATTTAAGAAGGCAGAATCAAGGTTTGTTTTTGTTTGTTTGTTTTTGATTTAAAGTTATCAAAATTGACTCACAAAAACTGTAAGCATTTATGGGTATCACATGGCCTTAACATTCACATGGATCATTGTGGAACGTTCAAGTCACAGTGACAGTCATATCTACCCCCTCAAACACTTAGCATTTTCTTCTGGAGGAGACATTAAAAATCCATTCTTCCAGCTTTTGTGAAATCTTCAGCCACAATGGCTGTAACTACCCTACTAAATCAAGGATTTTCTTAGTGATATGAGGTAGAAAAGAGGGAATCGGGATGAACCGCCATTCTGACGTTGGAGCCATAGGTAAAGATGGTACATATTGCCCACTAAGATTAGAAACTGTTGGAGTCAAAACATCTAATGAGAGAAAAATTAAAATTTTCAAAGCAGTGTTTAACCATAAAATGTAATTCTGTCTATGGGAGAAGAGACACGCTTGCCTCAGATATCACTTTCGTATTCTACATTGCCCAAACAAAATATTAGAAATGGAAATTAAGAAATGTGGAAAATCACCCACAGAGATGTGCATTTTAAAATGAATGTGCGTTTTGAAGTATAGCAAACTGATGTTTGAAGGACTTTGTTACCTAAAATGATTCATAAAGACATTCAAAATTCTTATTACTTTAAACATACTATTAATAATGAAATTTTTTTCTATGCTTCATTTCCCGGATTTTATGACAATTCTAAAATTTCACGAAAAGCAAACTACAATTATGGGTAATTATGATTTGTCAATTCTCTTAACTCTAAACACAAATGATAATTCATTAAGACATCTATAAACAGTTCAGTCTTGAGTTCAAATATGTTTAAATATAATATGTTTAATTTGCTAAAATTCTACACTTCCCAAGAAATAACAGTTTTAGCAGTGTTATTAGGTGACTTTTCCCTCCCTTCACTGTTTATAAGTCAGCTGTGAACAATTTAATCTTCTGCTGATAAACTATAAAGAATTCTTCTGCTGATAAACCACAAAGAGTACATGTGGCTTATTTGCCACAACACTTTCAGTTAGTAAATATGCAACGGAGTCTTATAAAAGAAAATGCAATCAGGATTTTCACAGACAGTTTTTCCCAAAGGGTAAAAATAATAGTGGCATTTAACTCACTTTTATACCTGGGAGCAGACAATGCCCTTGCCAAGTATCTTTTGGGTACAGCTCTAGTTGGACAGACACTTCTAAAAGATAAGTAAATCATGAAAGATAGGAACTTTGGACAAAATGAGGGGAAACAAAAACATTTCCTAAAGCATTTAAAATAATGGCACAGAAAATTTGTTTCTATTTATGAAACATAAATTAGGTGACTTTTTGAAAATAGAAAAATAAACCTCAGGATTTTGACTACAAACATAGTCAAATAGCCTCCACATATATATGTATGTATGTTCTTTATTAGTTAGTATAATTTTCTCTCTTTAGCAGGAGGGATAAGTCTAAAATAAAGACATATCTCTGTGATATATTTTTAAAATATACTCTATTTTAGTATGCACTATTCCATTAGAATAAGTTAATAATCTGCTTTATAAGCAAGTTGTAAGTGGGGAGGTTTACATAGCTTTGAATGAAATGTCATGTGGGATTAGCACTGCCATTAATTATTATCTGTTTCATTTTCATCACCCATATACCACTGTTTCTAAATGTCCACAATCTTCATGTTGTTATAGGAAGAAAAAAATAATAAGACCACAAACATACCTAACTTCTCACAATCTTTGTGTTTGTGATTTACATACTGAAATAAAATTGAAAGCTTATTTAAGTGACATTCTGTTTGTTTTGTAACAGGTTTTGTTTGTTGAAGCAATTTTACAATGGGCCAAATCATCTAAGCTGAGGGCACAATAAAAGCAATTTTCTGGAAAATAAAAGCCAAAGATATGTTTGGGCATCAAATGCCTAGAAACATTTCCGAGAAAAGAACTTGGGCAGTATTATACAATTATTTTTAATCTTAATTCCCAGAACACTTAAGATAAAATTGTTGGGGAATTCTCGCAGAAGTATTCTACTCCTAATGGGACCAACATGGAAAATTCAGTTAACTACAAATTTTACTCTGGTTCCAAACTGACAATTGTTCTCATTATGGATTTTCATCTTTTTATGTTTATAAGGTTCCAATTTTTTGAACTAGGAGTTTATTTACTGAAAGTAAGGATTGAAAATATTTGACATTTATGAAGTATAACATAAAAATGACAACCTTCTTATATTTAAAGCATTTGTTATAACAAAGGTAATACATGTTCCGTCTAGAAATCTAAAATAATCATAATAAAAATGAATACCCGTTAGAAGAGAAAGAAATAAAAATTGCCCACCAGAAATAATAGCTTGGTACTTTTTTTTTTTTTTTTTAATAGGGTCTCACTACATAGCGCATAGTGCATGCTGGCCTTGAGGTCCCTTATGCGGCCCAGGCTGGTCTGGAATTTGCAGCAATCCCCCTGTCTCAGCCTTGCAAGTGCTGGGATTATAGATGTACAACCACCATGGCTGACAATAGCATGGTATTTTTAAAGGATACTGTACCTGAAGATAGAAATTTAAGATATTAAAGCAATAAAAAATTTACTCTTTTCAGAATTTTATTTGTTTATATTTATTTGTAAAGTCAAAAATGCTCATTTTATTCATCTTTTGATAAGTAAATTAAAGTCTGTTGGCCATCAATTGTTCTGAAATTAGGCATAAATGATTGAGAAGCAAAAAGCAGGTAACAGTAGGAAAATCCAGGGTAGCTGATGGGAAAGAAAATAGAATAAAATCTAATTTACTCCTGGCATCAAAATTTCCTTGGATGCCTACTTATGTAACAGGATGGTTTAGCCAGTGTCTTGGGCTCAGTTCAGTAAAATAGGATTTATAGTGGGTGAGCTAGTAACATTATCTTGCTGAAACTCTTCTCAACACAGTTTTATAGCTCCACAATTGTCCTTTGTAGGATACAATATGCATGAAAGTATGATGTAAAATGATATATGTATACCTAATGTTTTAGAAGAACTATTTTACCAGGAGCTTCAGTCAGTCCGAGTGTCTCAGTTGCAATAGATAAAAATTTAAAAATGCCATGCTTTGTCTTAAAAGTAATACCATGCAATATTGGGAAGCAGTGTCAGCGAAGTTCAAAGTCTTAGACTGTGTCTGACAGGAAGATAGTCAGTACTAGAATTTTTCCTCATACTGTAGATGGAGTATTTTTATTATAATAAGAAAAAAATTAAAATGAAAAAGAAGTGACCATACAGACAAGCTACATTGGTGGAACGGCTCAGAATGCTTTGGTGAATTCAAATTTCACCGAAATGAGATTACAAAAGCTAAATTATTTGATATCTTTTGTCACTTCATACAACATGAACATATTTTCATATCTCTATCTTTTCTCAGTATTTTCATTTTTAATATCAAATACTTCTTTTGCAATCAGGCTTCCTTTTCCTTACATATTGCCATGCCATTCAGGCTTTTTGGAAAATAATTTCCATTAACTTGACAGATTCATTCTATCGTTTTCTGATAATTAAGGACTAGCCATTGGTCCCTGGATCTCCTCTGTAATCACTTTTATCTCTTTGGGTACAAGATGTTTGCAGTGTTTGCCAGTCTTTGGCTAGTTTAATTAAAATCAATGGAGTTGAAAGTCAGTCAGTCTCTCTCTCTCTCTCTCTCTCTCTCTCTCTCTCTCTCTACCTCTCTCTCTCTCTCAGATTCCATGAACAGAAAACCATGCACAAATAAACTGGCATGTACAACTTTCTGCAGCTGTATAATAGTCTCTCACACATAACTATATATTTAGCTCCCAGCAAAATTGCTTAATTTTGCATTTTCTGGCTAGCCAGCTAAGTGTTTTTTCTTGGAGGCGGATGCTCACCCACAGGCTTTACACATAGAAGTAAATGAATTAGTAGTAAATGCACAGAACAAAGGCTCAGAGAATCAGTGCCAAGGCTATCACCTTCCCTCAAGCTAAGTTCAGTTACAGTGTCAATTCTCCAAATGTAAAGCAGCTGGAAAAGATGTTCTTGATGTTGTTTTCTCATTTTAATCAAGAGGATAGTAACTTCATTCCAAGTAATGAAGTGTTAATATAACTTTCAAAGGGGCCATTGGTAACATTTCTGTGATTTGTAACCCACATCAACTGATATGCTTTCATTTTTTCGATAAAGGGAAAAATTGAATTGACAAATTTAGTAGCTCAAAGTTATGCTGATCTTTCAGGCTGAACTAACTAAATGCTAAGAGCATTTTCTACCTTTAACATACTAACAACACCCTTTAAAGCTGCAAGATATATAATGAAATGAAGAAACTTTAAAACAATAACTGATAATTTAAGTTTTGTCACAATCTAACGTAACTCAGATTTCTTAAGGATTGTAACAGGAAAATAGTGATTTCACTTAACAAGTCGTATATCATGAGTTAAATACATATTTCAATATAGTTGTTAAATACATATTTCAATAAACATAAATATTATGAAACATACTTTTATTATGTAGTAAAGGAAAAACCTCAATATGTTAATGGTATAATGACCTATAAAAATGATTGCTAGCAATTTTATAAAAGTTGAGTAATACATGAATATTCATCTTCATCCTTTCAGAAATAAAGCAACATATATATTTTGAATAAACAAAGAACTTGAGATTTTCAACAATGTGTAGAAGTCAGCCCAGAAGCATGTCAGAACTGTACAGATCCTACCTGCACTGGTGACTATCCTAACTATGCAGATGGTATTAAATTTTGGCAACCTACATAGTTCTGAATTATACTTTAACATCATTCTACCTCAGGACTGTTGAGGAACTTTTTTGTTTTCCAGTGATTAACTAAAACTTTCTAAGAGTTTGTATAAGATACAAAGGTAAAATTATACTGTTTTCTCTTTTAATGCATGCTAATTTGCTATAAAATTAAAATATGGTGAATTACAGTAAAAGGTAGGCATTACTATCAATATAACACTAAAGAGGTGCAGTGTCAAAGTTTTACTAATATGGATATTGTATTTTTTGTTTTAAAGATATGCAGTCATTCATTGTATTGACAGTATTTCAGTCAGTGACAGATCTCTTATATACAATGATGGCTGTAATATACATTAGGTCTTCAGAAAACTACAATATCTAAGTATGGTCAGTGTACTCTATGGTGTTTGAACAAAGAAAATCACTCAAGGACACATTTATCAATGCATCTTTATCACTAAATAACATGATCACATCATAAACAGCAATGTCTATTAAACAGAACACTAAACTGAAGGTGTCAAAAGGAAACTGGAATGATACTTCTTGCAAGTAAGGACAAAGTGAGATTTCAAAATGATTAAGATATTTTATTTACCTGAACTTATGAAAACAAATCTTTGTAAATACTCAGTAGAGAGCACTCAAGAAAATAAATTATTTACTTAAACATGAAACTAATGATTAAGAATCAATAAAGGAGAACACAGATTATCACAGATGCTTTTCAAACACTGATGATCTTTGATCCTGACTTCACTATTTTTTATCAGTAATATTAATACAACTTGGAGTCTTTTTATTCCTACTAATGGTCTTTATATTGGAAAACTGTATTTAGTATAAAATACTAAGAATTCATTTGAAAGTATTTTTATTAAGAGGTTTACCAGTTATTAGAATTCCCCCAAAAACAGGAATTAAATATATCCTTAAATGGTCCATTTTATCCTGGTAAGATTTGAATTTTGATGTTATTACTCTTAGTTCATGTTATTGAGATAAATCAGTAACTTTTCTTGGATCTGTGAAAGGAATGAGATCTCTGGAAAGTGACTCCAAAATTAGAGCAACACCAGACAAACACAGGAAGTCATAATTTACCTAAATAGAAACCTATCAGCCAAAACCTCACCAAGAACAAGTGGCAGAGAAGGATAATCTAAAGTGTAATTAGCAAATTGCTAGAGGCTAAGTGTGAACCAGTTGGAGACCAAAGCCAAAGGGGCTAATGGTCAGAGAGCTCCATATATTGATGGAAGTTAACTCCAGAATCTCAACCATATTCTCACTGTGAATACCAGAAAAAATTCTACATCATTCTGTCAGTGGAAAGGGATATAACCATTCTGCAATACAGTGTATTTTCTTCTTAACAAGGTTCTCCATAAAAAGAAAATTGTTAACCATAGCCTAAACCAATGGTGATGAACCTATGATGCATGTGCCACACAACTGTTCACATCACTGAAAATTCTTAAAGTTTCACCACTGCCGCTGTGCAGCCAGGCTAGGCCCACAGAGTCCCAGAAGGTGGGCTGAGTGTCGGCGCGTGGAGAACAGACACACAAACAGCTCAGAGACTGCTTGAATCTGCTTCGTTTATTGCTTCTACTACTACAACTACCATTACTATTACTACTGCTTTTGCAAGCTCTTACAGAATAATATATACTTTCTTTTTTTGGCCAGGGTTGAAAGTTTAGATAAAAGAATGAAATCAACAGGTGCCTCTATGGTTACATGGTTTCTATGGTTACATGATTCGTCAGCATAGGCAGAAAGTTTTAAATTTAGTTAAAGACCTTGAAGCATGTTTTTGCTACTAATAAATGCTCCATTGTGGTAGCCTAACTAAAAACCTGCAAAATACAAAACCATATTCAGCCCTGATTTAGCCCCTCCTATCTCTCTGTGATGTTCTTGCAGTTGCAAGGATGTGCTAACTACCTTGTCTCCCTCAAAACATAGTAGCATATTGGCCTCTCTGTATAGAGGTTCCCAGACAGCCCCAGACAGCTGGTCATTACTATTATCATTAAAGGCTCCCAAACTTTTAATATAACCTTGATCTTGGTCTGACTCAATGTCACACAGTTACACCATTTGTAGAAAAACATTTTATAAATTATCCCTTTGTTTCTGTACTTTGTTTACTAAATTTGTGCATGAGAAAGAAGGAAAGAAATTCTCCAAACTGTGTCAGAGCACAAATTAACACAGTAGTTCCCAAGAAGCATTAACCCATTTCACAAAGCCAATTTTTATGTTGCGACCTTTTCTCAGAAGACACTGTCCATATTTGGATCTTGTCAACAGAACAGGGGTCTGTGTTTGGACCTTGTCAACAGAACACTGGTCTATCTTTTTTCATGCTTGGACTTTGTCAACAGAACATGAGTAGAAAAGGGTGCAGCACACCACCACTGGCCTAAACTATTATGCTCTTATTCATTCCTCAGCCTAACACACCAAAAGAAAAATGCTCTAAATACATCAGCTAAAAGGAAGAGGCTGTCAGAGAAGTTAAGAAAACAATTCCAATGCCTCCTCCCACTGGAAAGAACCTGGCTGGGCCTGTGAGATCCAGAGTGACACAGGGCTCTCGATGGGGTACACACCACATACAGGTGGGTCTGGTGACCTGGAAAAGTCTGAAGCCACAGTATCAATACAAACTAAGGGTTGTCAGCACTCCCAGGAAGACTATAGAACTCACCTAACTGTCCCTGCACACAGAATTCAGGCGACGGACCCCTCAACCGGATGAACATCAGCCACACAGTAGAACTCTAAGGCACACTTGTTGGACAGTTGATGCTAGTAGGACAGAAAAATAGAAAATATAAGCCAAGAGGTGAAAATGACAAAACAAAATTCCAAAATGTAATCTCTAACCCCCATAACATATGGAACAAGTACTAGAGACATTGAAATTAAAGTCACACACTTGAAATTTCTGAAAAGATAGAAGTAAAGAAACAAATCCATGAGGCTATAGAGGAAATCAAATCACTAATAATCTCTCAGGTAAAAAAAGAAATGACAAACTTAATGAAGGAAATGCTCAGTATAGCTAGAGAAGACATACATAAAAAAAAAAAAAAAGTCCAGGAAAACAGTATAGGAAGGAAATACGATGCATGAAACAAATTTAAAGAGATATTCAGGAAATTGAAAATTCCATTGGAAGCTGCAAAATCTCTTGAACAAAAGTGAAGATAGACTTTCCGACTTTGAAGACAGGATTGCAGCTAGTGATCATGAAAGGAAAGAACACTTAATTAACAAGAGACCATGAAATAACATCTCAACAGCTCCAAGATGATGCAGAGATAAACAATTTAATTCTGATAGGTGTCAATGAAAATGCAGGAGTCAACGCAAATGACATAAAAAAACTATTGCAGAAGTAATAGCAGAAAAGTTCCCAATAATGGAAACAGAATCTGATATATGGATAAGTGAGGCATACAGAACTCCAAACAGCCATAACCAAAATATATCTACACCTAGATATATGAAAATCAAGATCCCAGAAATTCAGCACAAAAATAGAATATTAAAAGTTCTTAGAGAAAATAAGCAGGTCATCTATCAAGGAAACACCATTAGAATCATGGCCAACTTCTTAACACAAACCATCAAGTCAGGAAGAGCATAAAACAAAGTGTTAGAAGCCTTGAAAGAAAATAACTTCCAGCCAGACATGGTGGCACACACCTTTAATCCCAGCACTCGGGAGGTTGAGGTAGGTGGAGTATTGTGAGTTCGAGGCTGGCTTGGGCTACAATGTGAACAAAGTCAGCTTGAACTATGTAGTATTACCCTGCCTCAAAAAAAAAAAAAAAAAACACAGCTGGGAGTTTGGCTCAGCGGCTTAAGTGCCTGCCTGGCAGGTGCGAGGTTGTGAGTTTGATCCCCGGTACCAGAAAGAAAAAAAAAAAAAAAACTTCCAACCCAAATTGAAAAATGATCTTTCAAAATTAATGGAGAAAAAAGATACTTCCATGACCAAGAACAACTGAAGAAATTCATGTCCTCCAAACCAACCCTAGAAAGAGTACTGAAAGGTATTCTAGATAGAGATAGAAATGACTATAATTTCCAGAACAACAACAGAAAAAAACAGACAGGGCAAGCGATTAAGCAAAGGGGAAGAACATGGAACCAACAACAGAAAAATAACATGACAAAGATAAGCTCGTCCATATCAGTTATAACCAACAGTATAAATGATCTCAATTCACCAATTAAAAGAAAGATTGGCAGAATGGATCTAGAAATAAGAACCAACAATATGCTGTCAAGAAACAGGTTTAAACTAAAAATAAACTCAGACTGCAAGTCAAAGGATGGAAAACAATATTCCATAAAACAGGAACTCAGAAAAAAGCAAGAATAGCTATTCTATTTGTAGACAATGTGAACTTCAAACCAGAAATGACCAAAGGAGATGAAGGTCGCTATACTTATTAGGGAAAAATTCAAGAAGAAGAGATAATCACAAACATATATGCATCAAATATAGGAACACTCAGCTGTGTAAGACAAACACTAATAGACATGATAAATAATAACACAATTGCAGTAGAAGAACTTATTACTTCATTGTCACAAAGAGATAGAATAGACAAAAAGTCAGCAAAGAATTAATAGAACTGAACCAAATCTATGAAAAAAAATGGACTTAATGGAGGTTTATAGTGTTTCACCCAACATCAGTATACACATTCTTCTCAGCTACACATGGGACATTCTCTAAAATAGATGATATACTAGCCCATAGAATATGCTTAATTAAATACAAAGGAAATGAAATTATCCCATTCATATTATCTGACCATAGTGAACTGGAATTGGAAATTAATGACAAAACAAATTGCAAAAACTACATAAACACATGGAAATTAAATGACACCATCTAAACCAACCAATGGGTCACAGAGGAAATTAACAAAGTAATTAAAAATATCAACAATTAAATGAAAAGACAAATACAACATTTGAAAGAACCCGTGGAATGCAATAAAAGCAGTCCTAAGAGGGAAATACATAGCAGAGAATTCTCACATCAGGAAAACAGAACGAGCACAAATAACCTAATTCTGCAACTCAAGTTGCTAGAAAAGGAAGAGCAAGTCAAGACAAAAGTGCATATAGGGGAGGAAATTATAAAGGTCAGAGCAGAAACCAGTGCAATGGAGACAAAGAAAACAATACATAGAATTAAGAAATCAAATAGCTGATTCTTTGAAAGAATAAATAAAATTGATAAAATTCTAACCAATCTTATTAGGAAAAGGATAGAAAAAATTCAAATTCATGAATGAAGAATGAAAAGGGTCAAATTACTGCAGATCCTGTGGAAATTCAAAAGATCATCAGTACCTACTTTGAAACTCTTTGCTCGCATAAAATGGAAAACACAGAAGAAATGGACAGATTCCTAGAAATGTATGAATTATCAAAGCTGAATCAAAAAGATATATAAATTTTGAAAAACCTGATATCAGTTACTGACATTTACAATGTAATTAAAAACTTAACAAATAAAAGTCCAGGTCCTGATGGAATCACTGCAGAATTCTACAAAGAATTTAGAGAAAGAGAAGATTAAATGCCAATACTCCTCAAACCCTTTAATGAAATGGAATGGGAAGTAATTCCCTCTCACTCATTATTGGAGGCAAGTATTACTCTGATACCAAATCTTAACCAAAAAGGTGACCTACAGGCCAATCTCTCTAATGAACATAGTTGAAAAAATTCTCAATAAAATAGTAGCAAACAGAATGCAGCAAATCATCAAGAAGATTATACATCATGACCAAGTAGGATTCATTCCAGAAGTGCAGGGATGGTTCAATATATGCAAATCAATAAACCTAAAACAGCACAACAACAGAGCCAAAGGAAAAAAATCACATGATCAACTCACTAGATACAGAACAAGCTTTTGATAAAGTCCAACACTCAGTCATGGTAAAAACCCTATGGAAAATTGGAACAGGTGGTTTCTACCTCAATCTGAAGAAAGCAATCTATGATAAACCAAAATCTAACATCATATTACATGGTCAAAAAGCTTTCACTCTAAAAGCAGGAACAAGACAACACAGTCCACTATCACTACTCCTATTCATTATAGTTCTAGAAATATTAGTCAGACAAATCAGGTAAGACACAAAGATAAAAGGAATAAGGATAGGAAAGAAATAAATTAAATTGTCATTCTTTGTATATGACATTATACTCTCTGAAGAAGATACCCAAAACTCCACCACAAGACTACCAGAGTTAATAAATATATTCAGCAGCATAGATGGACACAAAGTTAACACTCAAAAATAAATAACGTTCTTCCACACAACCAACAAACTCATTGAGAGAAATATTATGGAAATAACAACTTTTACAACAGCATCCAGAAAAATGAAATACTTAGGAATCAATCTAACAAAGGATGTAAAAGATACAGATAGATAGATAGATAGATAGATAGATAGATAGATAGATAGATGATAGATAGATAGATAGATAGATATAGATAGATAGATATAGTACTCTGGAATAGGAGATGGAATAGGAAATCAAAAAATGGAAAGATTTTCTTTGCTCTTGGATAGGAGGAATCAACACTGTGAAAATCGTCATGCCCCTAAAACTGTTATATACATTTAATACAATCTTGATCAAAATACCATTAGCATACCTCACAGATCTAGGGAAAACATCCCTAAAATTCATTTAGAAATGGAAGAGACCTGGAATGGTAAAGGCAATCCTGGGCCACAAAAGCAAGGCAGGAGACAACACAATCCCAGACTTAAAATTATACTACAAAGCTACTGTGATAAAATCAGCATGATACAGACAAAAAAAAAAAAAAACCTGAGAATCAGTGGAAGAAATTAAAAGATGCAAACACTTCTACAAAGACACTCAGTCACTTTGTATTTGACAAATGGGCCAAATATGTTCACTAGAAGAAATATAGCCTCTTTATTAAATGGTGTTGGAAAAATTGGCTTTCCACATACTGAAGACTAAAACTAGACATGTGTCTATCACCATGCACTAAACTAAAGTCGAAGTTTATCAAATATCCAGATATTAAAACAGAAACATTAAGTCTACTGGAGAGTAAGGTAGTAGAAATCTTGGAGACATAGGGGTAGGCAGAGTTCCTGAGCAAAATGCAAACTGCACGGAAAGTTAGTCAACTGTCCCTCATACAAAGAACTTATATCTAGAATATATAAAGATTTGAAAAAAATCAGGCTCCTCAAATTCAAAGACCCAACCCAAAAATGGGCATCTGAGATAAAAACACACTTCTCAGATGAAGAAATACAAATGGCAAATAAATACATGAAGAAATATTCAACATCACTTGTCATTCAAGAAATGAAAATTAAAACAACACTGAGATTCCATCTCACTTTAGAAAGAACGATTGTCATCAAGAAATCAACCACTAACAAACACTGGTGGAGCTGTGGGGAAAAGAAAACTTTCTTCACTGTTGGTGGGGGTGGACTGGTACAAGCACTGTGGAAATCAGTGTGGAGATTCCTCAAAAAACTAGGATTGATCATCCCATCCAATTCAGCTGTTCTCCTTCTGTGTATTATTTTTCCAGAGAAATTGAAAACATCATACCAGAGCAATATCTATGCACCCATGTTTATAGCAGCACAATTTGTAATAGCTTAATACTGAACACAACCCAAATGCCCATCAACTGTGGAATGTTTAAAAAAAGATGCGGCATTTTTATACAGTTGAGTGTTACTCAGATGTAAAGAAGGACAAACGTGAGGCTTTTATAGGTAAATGGATTCAGTGTGAGACCATACTTATGAGTGAAATAAACCAGACTTGCATGTGTAAATACCGTATTGTCACCCTAGTTTTAAAAAATACTGAAAGTGTGGATAAGATCCAAAATGTACAATAGATACGCTGAAAATCAAAGGGAAAAAAAGTGATTGAGGGGAAAGAATAACTGGTATAGGGGAAAGGAAAAAAGAAAGAAGGGAAATGATTATATATGTGGGGGTGTGTGTGTATGCATATATACAACATAGATAACTATGCTACTAATCTCTGATAGTTTATCAAGAAGAACAGTTTGTGCTTTCATTGTTTGATTGCTTGATCATTTTTACACGTGTAAATGTTTTTAATCTGAACAACTACTTTGAAGATAACAATATGCAATGTATTAACTTGTGTTGATATCCTATTACTTTGATTTGAAATTCTGTGTCATTTTTATTCTTTGTTGTTGTTCTTTTTAAAATAAAAAAGTAAACAATTCTAAAATATATGTTGCCTATAGAGAAATTATATTAAAAATAAAAATGCAGACAAATAACTCATAAATGAATGGAAGAAGACATACAATGCTATTTATATATTTTTAAAAAGTGAGAGTATTTATGCTGATTACAATGGGAAGAGACTTCAGAGAAATTTGTCAGGAATAAAGACAGGTATTACACATAAATAAAGAGGTCACTTCTTTAAGAAGTCATATAATTCATGTCTAAATGATTAATTATTGGGGACCTGGCCTAGATCCCCAATCTTCTGAACGAGTGTACAGTGAGGGCTTAAATAAATGAGACAAGTGGTATGATTGTAGGGCTCCAGGAGGATCAAAGCCCCTGCAGAGTTCTTGACTCTGCAGCTATCATGAGGGCTAAGACAAAGAGCTTCTCTGGACCACCCGTATATATTTTCAAATAGACAAAGAGAGGGGATACTGAGGGAGGTGCTGAGGGTGGTGCCTGAACTGAGCAGGACTTGGGAGTCACTTCAAGGACATCTCCAAGTAGGAAGGAATGCCAGAAAAGGAGAACTATTTGATCTCCAAGATGGCCTTTGTGATGGGACTGTGATGCCCTGCAGAGTAAGGTGCCTGCAGGGCAGTCTCTATTAACATAATTAATTATGGAGCTAAGATGTCCTCAGCTGTGAGCTTCTTTACCTTGCCTTTTGAGGTATCTCTGACCTTATTGGCTACTACAGGCCTCAGTCAGGACCAGTGATTCATAGAATTTCCTTATTATGAATCAGCTCCCATCACCAGGCAAGGGGCCTAGGCCTAGGACAGGCTTACAGATAAATAAAATGCCAATTAGTAAATTTTAAATCCTGTTCAGAACTGCTTCATAGCAGTCTCCAACAATTAATGATAAAAAATATGTGATGAAGCCGGGAAGATGGCAGAGTAGTAGGATGCAGGGAGAACAGCCTCTCTGAGAGACACTGTCTAGATATGGGAATACAATATATTGAGGAAGACAGAAAAGAAGGAGATGGGTTCCTTGGACCCAGGAAGAGCCTGAAGTCTGAATTGAACCCCACAGAGTGAGCAAAAAGAAAAAATTCAATTAAGAAGAAGGTGGTAGCTGGCAGAGCCTTCGCCCGGAGCCAGACTTACTGTGTGAGGGGAGCTGTCGGAGCCCAGTGGTACATGGTTGCAGTGTTGGCGGCAGCTGGAGACCCCAGGACCTCTGTGGAACAATTCTTCGGTGGAGGAGAGTGGCAGGTGTGGAGGACTGAGCTGGCTGGTGGTGAATGTGGAAGGCTTAGTCCTCCTGAGGGAGAGCAGTTTGCCAGAAGTCATTTTTGAGTCACGTCAGACATGCCTGGGGATAAAACTGTAACCAGCTTCTCCCCAGCAGTTCCTAGCTGGGCATGGACCCGCGGAGACTGCTTGGATGGCTGCGAGCCTAAGGAGGCTGCTCTCAGGGCAGGCCTGCTAAGGTTGTCTACTGCTCCATCCACGAACAGTTGCTGGCTTGTGGAGATACAGTGCCACGATTTGGGTTGCTGTCTCATCGGGCTGTTTACCAGCGAATCCAGAGAGAACCCCAGAAGTGGACTTTGTGTGTGTGTGTGTGTGTGTGTGTGAGAGAGAGAGAGTGTGGTTTCTGCCCTCCCTTTGGGCCTGGTCTTGTTCTGTTCTCTTTTCTGTTTCTTTTGGTTTTCTTTTTCCTCAGTCTTCTGCAGTGGTTTCCCTGAGTTGTTGAACCCATCTTTGTTCTCCAACCTACTTGCAGTCTCTTTTCCCTTTTCCCACCTTTCTGCTTTTTCTTAAATTCATTTTGGGTCCTCACCCTTGAGGACAGAAGTGACATTTTGTGAACCTAAGTATTGTATATGATTGTTTTGCATCCTGTTGTATGGATGTAAATTCGGTTTATATCGTTCGGGGTTGTAAATCAGAGGTTGGATCAGTTTGTTATTTTGTTGGCTGTGTTTGGTGCTATGGGTGCCACTGCAGCCAGAACTGACTTAATTGAACTGCATAGCTGTTGGCCTTGCTGGTCCAGGAAGGGTACTGAGGGCTGGGGTGTGGTGCCAGGGAACTGGGGGCTAGGCTAGGTGAGCAGTGGTTTTTAATCTCTGACAAATTGAGGAGGCAGGATTCTCCAGTGGGCTCAGAGCCCAGGAACCAGTTACACATGGAAGATATCTCTGGGAAGTGCTTGTCACCTGGAAGTCCTTAATACCACCATTAAAGTAACCCACTGCAGGCAACCAACCATATCACTTAAGGAATTAAACTAAAAAAGAAAAAAAAATGAGAAGACACTTAACCAGGTCACAACCCCAGACACCCAGTTCACCAAAAATAAACACAGAGAGCAATGAGGCTGGAAAGTCTGAAAGCCCCCTACAAGGTTTCAGAAGTGTTAACAAAGCAGTTGAATGAAGCTTTGGAAAAAATGAAATCAGAAATAACCTCTCAAATAACCACAGAGATTACCAAAATATATACCATGCTTAGTGATGTTAGGGCAGATACAGATAAAAAAAATGAACAAGCTTAGGCAAATTATGGAAGGACAGCACAGGAAGCAAATGGATTCCATAAAGTAGATTCAAGTAGATATCCAGGAGAATAGAAACTCTACTGAAAGTATTCAAACCAGATTAAGCCAATGTGAGGACAGGATCTCAGATATTGAAGACAGGCTCACAGTTATTGACCAGGAAATGAAAGTTTCTTCAAAACTAGTAAGGGATCATGAGATATTAATCCAGTAGTTGTTTGATGAGACAAAGAAAAATAACTTAAGACTAATTGGAGTCAGTGAACAAGCAGGGTATAGTATAAGTGACATTAAAAACATCCTTACAGACATTGTGTCAGAAAATTTTCATGGTAGAGAAAAAGAATTTGATATACAAATAAGTGAGGTATATAGAACTCCAATTAGCAATGATAAAAAAAATCTATTTCCAAGCATATCATAGTCAAGATTCCAGAAATTCAACACAAGAATAAAACTTTAAAAGCTGTTAGGGAAAAGAAACAAATCACCTATAAAGGAAAGCCCACCAGAATTACAGTGGACTTCTCAGCACAAACTCTCAAGTCAAGGATAGCTTGGAGTGAAGTGCTCCAAGTTCTAAAAGAAAACAACTTTCAACCCAGATTGTTGTATCCCGCAAAACTATCTTTCAAAATAGGGGGAGAAACAAAATACTTCCATAATAAAGAACAGTTGAGGAAATTCATGACCACTAAGCCAGCACTCTAAAATATTTTGAAGGACATTTTAGAAAGGGATGATAAGTGCTTCAGCTCCACAAACCCCAATAGAATGAATCCACCAGGAAAAAAGAAACAATTTGATAAAGATAAGTCAATATGTATCAGTTTTAACCATCAATGTTACTGCTCTTAATTCATTAGTCAAAAGACATAGACTGGCAGAATGGATCAAGAAGCAAGATCTAACAATATGCTGTTCACAAGAAACATATTTAATTCAAAAAGATACTCATAGACCGAAAGTTAAAGGATGGAAAATAATATTCCATACAACAAGAGCCCAGAAACAAGCAGAGGTAGCTATTCTATTTGCAGATAAAGTTAATTTTAAGCCAAGACTGATTAAGAGAGACAAAGAAAGTCATTATATATTGGTAAGGGACCAATCTAAGAGAAAGAGATAATATGCAACAAATACTAGTCCACCTAGTTATATAAAACAATTATTAATCAACATGAAAAATCAAGTAAGCCTTAATCAAGTAAATGTATTGGGAGACCTCAATACATTGCTGTCACAAAAAGACAGGTGTGGAGTTCTTGGGATCCTCTGGGTAGAATATCATGTCATCTGAAACAAAATCTATGTATATAAAAAATTTGGTGTGACCGAGAAAAATGAATTTTGAGTAAAATGTAATTTTTTTAGGGTCACCTTCAGATTTTATCTTTAATGTGAAATGTTCATTTGAAAACAATTGTGCTAACGATTAGTTAGATAATGTTTCATGTCTGTATTTTTTGCCTTAAACAATTTTCGGGAATATCCAATATGCTGATGATTGTTACTGTTTAGTTAGTTGGGGTGAAATTGTTATATTTTGATATCTTTTTCTCCTTTTGTCTAAAATTTTAAAAATAAATAAATTTTAAAAAGAAAGAAAATATGTGATGCAAAGTCTGATAGAATTACACAGAAAAATAGTTGCATCCCTTGGTCATCAATGTGCAAAGCCAACAACAGACAATGATAAAGACAATTTCACCATGATTTAATTGGTTTTAAATGATGACTACTGTCACTCTCATCCAACAACAGAATATACATTCATTTTAAATGGTTGTGTAGCATTTGCCAAGGTTCTAGGCCATAAGACACACCTTACCATATTTAGAACAGAAATTATATAATAGCAGTATTCAAACACAATAGAAAAAAACTACTAACCAAATAATAAAAGATACCTGGAAAATTTACAAATGCTTCAAGATTAAGCAACATATGGGTCAAAGAAGATATCTCAAGAGACATGAAAACTTCTGAACACAAAGAAAATGAAAGTATAACTTATAAGATGTGAAATGTGTTGGATAGATGTATAAAAAGAGGTGTTTAGAGAAAAACTTACAATATTGAATACACACATTAGAAAAGAAGGAATATCTTAAATTATTTGTCTAAGTTTCTACTTCAGAAATGTAGAAAGCAAACGCAAATTAAATTTAAAATAAACAAAATAAAATAAATAAAAATTAGAGTAGGAAGCAATGAAATTGAAAACAGGAAATCAATTGAGAGGAACAACAAAACTGAGAGCTGGTTCTTTGAAAAATTCAATCAAATTGATATTCCTCTACCAAGTTAACTAAGAAATAAAAATAACATTATTTACACATGCACACACACACACAGGCATGTGTGCTCTCAAATGGTGTGAAGTGTAAAAGTCTTGCATATGAAAATTATAATATTTAAAGTATTTAACAATATTTGACAATGTAAAGCCCTTGAAAGAATTCTTCATAATGACTAGAGGTGTTGCTCTTCTTATTCAATATACATTATTCAACTTTATGATGGTGCAGAACTCATACGTGTTCAGTGGAAAACATACTTTGCATTTTGCACATCAGTGTTTTGCCAGGCTAGCAATAGCCAGTCTGATAGTCTCTTAACAGAGTTGGTGAGCACAACCAACCACAGATCCCAGTCACTTACACAACCATCATGGTAAAAAAAAATATGATACTCTATGTGCAACTGTGTTACTAATCTAGGATGTTCAGAAGGTCAAGTGTATTAAGTGTATTTTCAACTTTTGATGGGTTAGTTGGGATGTAACCACTGTTGTAAGTCAAGAAGCACCTGTAAATGAAACTCTTCTTTCTGCTTTCAAATTTTTTCTTTTTAGGTGGAATATTGAATTTAAATGTCTAGATTCCAGTAACATCACCATAAATCAATAGTGGTACCTGTTAGATTATCTCTATGTCCTCTTAGTGACTCACTTACATGTCATTTATAATTAGGTGTATTGACTTTTTCTATGCATTTTTGCTAGAAAATTGACTTTCATATGCACTGTGTACATTACCAGTCATTAATAATGAGAAAAACATGAAATTTAAAATTTAAATTTGTCTTTCATACACTGTTAGAAAAAAAAAATGGTTTTAATTCCTCAGATCATTAAGTGAATAATGAAGTAGGTTTTCTAATACAACTATGAAGCATATTACCTGTTTATTTGAAAAGGCAAAATTTAATGGCAAGTACAATCTTTGAGAAACACTCTTCATACTTTTTACTTACAAGCCATGTTGCATATGCGTATTATTGTATATTATTTTTTGAGATTTTACATAATATATAACACTAGTATAGTTAAAGGATAAAATAATAGGACTGTGATATCTGCATTTTGATTAAAATAAACACAGAAATATAGAATGGAAAAATCAAGAGAATGAAATTTAACGGTGTTTTTTATAAAGTACAGTATAAGGTAATGGCAATAATCTCTTTCTTTAGCTTATACACTTAAATCTTTAACCACATGTAGTATGTGAAACCAAAAATTGCATTATGGTTAACCTTAATTGTGAATTAGATTGGATTTGGAGAACTAAGGCTTTATCTGGTCCCTGGCCAAGTACTCTCCAGCATTATTTCTTATTCTGTTACTTGACACCATGAACTACTCGATTTTGTTCCACTAAGCCTTTCTACCATGATTTTCCTGTCATGAAACCAGCCAACCATGGATTGAACCTCCCGAGATCATAAGCCAAAAAGACTTCTCCTTTAAGGTTCAGGCAGACATCAGGTGTTTTGTCTAGCAATAGGAAAGTTGAAAAATTACAAATGGCATCACCAATAGTCATTTGAGCTCTCATTGTGACTAGTGTGAATATGTGCAGACTGTGTGTCCAGCAAAAATTCTTCACTTGAAATATATGACATACTATGGTAGTGGATACCCTCTGACACCCAGCAGAATCAAGACCAAAGCATTGTGTGACAGTCTTTCCCCTTATTTATGATAACTTGATGTCATCTCTAACAAAATGCTCCACATTTCTAGCAATCAGCCATCAACATCTAAAGTTGTATATCTAATTGAGAATGCATGCAAAGGTTTTACAGGTACTTCTATTCAGAATGAACTCAAGATGCCAGCACTTCTTGTTACACTTTTGAGCTAAAGACAGAACAGATTTTAAATCCTTCCACACTGTTTGCCTGATGCTTGGTTTCATAATAAATGCCAGTCTTTGGCTTGCATCAGCACTATTTCCACTTGGTTGCTCAGACATCACTCTGTCTTAGTTTGGCTCCTATCTCTCTGGTTCTCTACTTTTGAACAGGCTTGCTGATTTCGCCTAACCTGCCAGCCCTCTCAAAATTTAAGAGCTGTAATTTGTTGGCCTTCCTACTTTTCCCTTTGTGCTTTTTTTTCAATTTCATTAATAGTTTCTGTATGTTGGCAGCTCCCACCTATGTTTCCAGATAACACATCTACTAGGAAGTTAGAGGCATAATACCTAACCTTTTTGTTTTCACCACTTAGGTGACAAATAACAAGCAGATTTAACAAATCTAATATTGAAGTTCTGATTTTTCACCACCAAACCAGTATCTCCTTTACTCCTATACTCTTTCCTCATCTCAGTAACTGACAACTCCAATCATTTTGCCAGATACTGCAAAAATACTGGTGACACATTTGTCATCCTTTATTTTATATCACAGAGTTTGAATACCATTTATTCAAGGTGCTTGCAGCCAGAAGTGTTTGATACTTCTTATACTTTTTGTATTTTGAAATATTTGCATATACATAATGAAGTATTTTGGATATGGGATCCATTTTTAAACACAAAACTCACTTACATTACACACATATCATATATACATAACATATATCCTGAAGGTAATCTCATACAGTATTTTAGTAAACCTGCATTATGATCATGATCTATCACATGATGTAGATATGTAAACTTCTATGCATAGAATGATGATGTTGGTTGTAAATTTTTTTGAGTTTTCAATGTTTCAAGCTTTCTTTCTGGATCAAGGATGTTCAACCTATGTGTCTAATCTATTACGTAAAGTTGTTGACTGCACATTCAAAGTTCAGCTAAGCAGAATCCTATCAGATCTTATGATTCACACTACTTTAATTCTAATACAAGTCACTATTATCTTTTGCCTGGATTATAAAAATTGTGTACTTTGTGTACTTTAATTTCTTACATTTCTTCTGTTTAAAATAAAAAAGCTTGTATAGTTGATTTCCTTCTTCTTTTCCTCAGTGCCAAAATGTCTTGACAAAATAATAAAATACTATCCAACTTATGTTAAATTCTCCCTTACAATCACTTTCCTCTCTGAACCCATCACCCAAAATACTCAAAAGGATACTAATTTGAATTCTCTGTTTATGTACTACTAATGAGTCCCATAAAGACTTCTAGAGTACAAGACATCTGCATTTAATCTCCCAAATAATACTAGCACAAACCGTTTTACTCATTGAACTCAGAGAAATCAGTAGCATAACTATCTTAACTATCTTTTATATATACAGTTTCTTTTCAGAGTAATTAATTTGAAGGTAATGATACACAATGTATTTACCATTGTTACTCCCTAATTATTGTTTTGAATTTTTTCTCCTTAAAATAAATAAATAAATAAGAAAGAAAGAAAGACTTTGAAAAATGTATGAATTTATTACTCCTTCTCAAAATCCTGGGAGCCAACTGAATTCAATTGGGTAGATTTGAGAGGATCTCATGTCATTGTATTCATGTGGAGACTGGAATTGAGGTCATCAAGTTTACTTCATTCAGAGTTTTGATCCCTAAGTTGACATGACACAAATAAGACTATTATAACGGGTTCATCAGGCATGTCATTTTATTATTTAAGAAATTTTTCATATGGTCTCTCCAATATGGCAGCCCCCAGAGTAGAAAGAACATCTATACAACAGTTGACGTTCCCCACAGTGAAGATCCCCAAAAACAATGGAAGTTGGATAATTTTTATGACCTACCCTTGGGTGTCACAAAGCATCATTTTCATACACATTGTTTAAAATACTCAGAAGCTCAGCCAAATTCAAGGTAACATACAGAGAGACCTCTCACAGGATGAATGTCCATGAACACGTGGTAAAGTTTTAAAGTGCCAAAGTATTACTCTTATGAATGTACGAACCAAAACACCTTCAAAGTTCCACAATGAAATAAATAAATTTTGGCCACTGTGTACTTTTTCAAACCATGTTTGTATGTTTTATTACAAAGTAATACCAAAGTATTACTCTTATGAATGTACGAACCAAAAAACCTTCAAAGTTCTACAATGAAATAAATAAATTTTGGCCACTGTGTACTTTTTCAAACCATGTTTGTATGTTTTATTACAAAGTTAGACACATATTATTTATTATCACTTTTGCAGTATGTATTAGATTTCTGTTAGTATCACAAAGTACTTGAGACAATTTACTTATAGAGAGAAAATTTATTTTAGATCGTGGTTCTGGAAGTTCCAGTCCAAGACTGAGTATTCATTGGTTTGGGCCTCTGATGAAACAGTACATCACACTGTAATTACAGGTCAGATCGAACTTCTCACTTTAGAAAGTATGAAGCAAATAAAAAGGGGATCCCTCAGAGTCCCATAATCTCCTTCAGGAACATACTCTCAAGGACCTAAAGAATTACAACAAGGTCTCGCCATATGAAAGTTTGACCACCTTCCAATGAGACCATCTTGAAAATGCAACGTTTAATATATAGACCTTTCAAGGACACTCATCCAAATCTCAGAACACAACACCAGGATTGTGCAGTTGTGACAAACACAGTATGACCATCAAAGCTTAAAATACTGAACTCACAATTTGACCCTTTGCACAACCATTTTCAGAAGTTTGCGGAAACTTAGTCCAACATAAACCCTCCCTTACATTCACTTTACTCTCTGAACCCATCATTCTAATTTTCTTTTCCACATTGATACTAGTCCAGCATTCTTGCCACCATGCTATTTCTTTTACCAGATTGTTCTTCTTTCAGATATGCAAATGGTTTTTTTTCTTCATTTGTTCAAATTTCAACTTTCTAGTAATTCTTTATTTAAATACACAGCTGAAAATTCACCCTTATTGCTCCCAAATTTATTCACCTTTTCCAGGTTATTTTCTCCCATAGTGACATTCTTATATGCTACAGAATTAAGTTATTTATTTCATTTACAATTTATCTTCACATCAAAATGTGAGTCCCACTTGGTCATGACTTTTATCTGGTACATTACTCCACAGCCTACAACAGTGCCAGCACACAATAGGTACTCAATAAACATTTTTTGAATGAACTAAGGAGTGAACATAATGAGAATAGAATGATACAAGATGAATATATAAAATTCATAGTCATTATTGTCAAAAGAAATGTATTAGCTATTTAGAGTTATACAAGTTGTACACAGAAGTGAATTAAAACTCTAAGTAAGAGGGAAGATCCTGGTGCGAGCTCGTATTGATTCCCTTTTCCCTACAATGAATGATGTTTTGAGATCTTGATGCTAACATTAGTTTAAGCACATTGAATACTGTCATAAGGGGAGGAAAATCGTTTGAGACCTCAGCTATTAATATTCTAATCCCTCACCTCTGTCTGTTTGGACTCATTCATCACTTTGAGAATAAAACTGGACTAGTGCACAAATTCATGATGAGGTGAAGGGCTTTAATACAGACCATATTTTCTTCTTTCCCTTGAAGTCTCAATATAAAATGTTGAAACAAAGAGAACTTTGATTTTTCATATTTCAAATATGCATTATTTATTATTAAAGAGAACATTAAAACTGAGTCTGCATCTCAACTCTGAAATTTTCTAACTCTATATCTTTAGAAAGATTCCTTAATGCATTGGATCCCCAAATTTTTACTCAGTAGGAAAATAGAAATATGTGTCTCTTGAGATATTGGGAAGCTTCATGTACAAAATTATGTACTATAGCAAACATACTATATAACAAACATACACACATGCTTAATAGTTGCAAATAGAATAATCCTCTATTTCTGTTTTCAACAGCAATGACCATAATAGAGGCAAATTTCTAATTTACTTGGAATGACATTTTAAAAAATCTAATTTCAACAATAATTTGCTAATGCCCTTTTAAAATGATATTATATTTTTCAAAAAGAAAAAAAAAGCCACAAGTGATAAAAGGGATGATAAAACACAGGGTTAAAAGCAGAGATGGCTAGATATATTTGCCTTTCTATAGCAGACACAACTTGCCCAACTGGGCAAGATATTATTCTGTAGATGTCACAATAAAAGTAAAAATGTGATGAAAATTTTTATCAGTTAAATTGGCTATACATTTCACAATTTAGCTCATCTGTTTGTTTTTGCTGTGTTCCTTTCATAAAATGTCTTACAGGGATAGTGACAAAGAGTGAAATTTATGTACCTCAAACAAATAAGGTACTTATTAGTGAGTAGCACAGAACCTAACTCCCAAAGATTATGTTGTTCAACCTACTTATTTATTATTAATTCTACACCAAACACTATGGGAGATACTGATTATAAAATGAACCATAAAACACTAAAGTTTGGTGGTTTATTCAAAAACTTCAGGAAAAATCACTCTTTCCAGAGAATTACAATGGCCATCCACAATGAAAAATCAGTAAGAAAGAAAAATGTTTAATTCACTTATCACTATCTCTCAAATACATTTGCTAAGAATCTATCTTTGTGTAACATCTACGACTAATATACTACCTAACACATTTATGTCCAATTTACCGTATATTATCTCCTCCCATTTCTCCTCTGTGTAGGACATTTAACATCCAAGTGTCTAATTAGACATGTATTTAGTAGTGAATTTTGAAAACTCTGCCATATATAGGAACTGATCTTAGGAAATATCATGGAAGGCATAGATGAAGGAAGAACATAATGAAAATTAAAAGGAATCTCTTTAGTGTTCACCGAGAAAAAGACATTAATATTACAAATTTTTGTATTATTGCAAAGATATGTATTACAAATTAAAATATAAAGCTGCACTGATTTTGGATACCAATTTTGAGGATTTCAGTCCGCGTTCATTTGGCCCTGTTGTTTTGGGCCCTATGGCTGGGCAGCACAACCTGTAGGAGAGCTTGTCATGGGCCAAAGCTGCCCACCATGTGGCTTGAATATAAAAGAGAGGCGAAAGTGACTGGGCTGCCACATTTCCTTTTAAAAGCATGTCCCCAGTAACCTCAACATTTCCCCAACCCTTAAATGTTCTAATGGTTTACAATGGTATCATAGGTTGGGACCAAGTCCTTCAACCAACGGGCCTATGGTGGACAATCTAGATGCCAAAAATAGAGCCACATAGATAGATAGCAGTAGACTTTCAACTCAACTTTATAGATGAAGCAATTTGAGTATGACACACTGACTTTAACTTCTGTTTATTATAATTTTTTCAAAAGCAATAAGCCAAAACTTTACATATATTTTCTATGAGAAAATAAATCTAGCAAATTTGAACTGAAACTATAAAAACTAAAGAATTAAAGTAATTTTCTTAAGATTTAAAAGTCACATTTCCAATACCTTCATTTTCACACAAAAAATCAAATTGAAATTAAAAATGGTCTCATTCAGTGAGGTTTGTCAAACAAGAAATTCTACACAGAGACATTTGGTAGAAATAGTTATGTGTTATTGTAAGAGTCACCTTAATGAGATCAGCTCATTAAGGATGTTTTTCCATTAATACACAGAATAATAAGGTGTTCTGTTAGGACGCAATGTTTTTGTCTTAATGTGTTGCCATCAAAATATGAAGGATGAGCATCAAATATTTCTATCTTTCAATACCTCCATTTAGTGAACTATTATTAAAGGGTTGAATTTTAATGAAGTATCCCATTACTCAGTTGTCTCTATTCCCTGAGAAACTGATTGATCTAAGTGCCACCCTACCCTGAAATGATCAGTTTGGAATGGAAATATTAGAAATAGTTTATGCATAAGTCCATCTTCTCTTCTTAGGTAGAAGCAGTGCAGTTTCAGCTATTTCGGAGGTGGAGGAAGGAGAAATGCTGGAGCCTTGTACTTTTGAGTCAGCATCAACAACATGAAGGTATCTGTCTCTTAAAAGAAAATGAAACAAATTTTAAAAAAGAATTTGTATCTTACAAGGCCTTATGAAATTAATTATCATCTTTGTCTATATCTATATCTATAGATGTAAGATGAATAAATCTGATGCCAAAAAAAAAAATAAGGTGAAGGGAAAGGAAAAAATAAAAAATTGAAATGTGTTAAGTGTGTGTATTAATTACCTTCAGTGAATGTACTCATTATGTACTGCAAGCATGTATTAAAAAATGTAAAAAGAAAAATCAATTATACTCATAGAGTATGCTAGATGCTTTATGTCTGAGAAATAGCATTCTTTTCTCATAGTGTCCCAATTTGTACCCAACATGTTTTTGTGTCGTATTACCCATCACACTTTTTTACTTCATGTCCACTTCTCTGTTTTCCAGATTATCTAATGGTTTCTTATAAAAATGCTATTATCTTGATAGCCTTAACTGCCCTCAATGCATGTTTGCAATAAGACTTAATAAAAATAAATTAGTTTTTAAATCACAAATTAATGTTTAAATGATGCACAGATCAAAACTTGGGATACTCAGAGCATAGTGACTTTGGAATACTCACACTTTTCCCATGGTAACTGATTCCCCACAGAGCAAGCATTCCAAGCAAGCAAAAATGAAGGCGGGCATTATTCCTAAATTCTAGACTTGCAATTGACACATTGTCACTTCTACCATATCATAGTTAGGCCGTCCATGGCTAGCCCAAATCCAAAGAGAAAAAAGATAAACTCTACTACTTTATGAAGAAAGATAGAAAAAAGTTGTTATCATCATTAATTTCTCACATACAACATTAACCTGCACATGCATTAATGAAATTTTCCTAGTTTGATGTACTATTTGGTTTGACAATGAAAACAAAAGTAAAAAACAATGCACTGTGAAGTTGAGATAATTACATTTTTATTTCTGTTCCTTTTTTCATTACCATACATAGGAGAAATAATCTATCAAGAAAGCAAACCATCCCTGTAATTGTTTCCTGAGATAATTATCAATGGTTTTATCTTTAGCTTCAAATTATACCTAATTTTTAAAATCTCATATGCAAACACCAATTTATGGAGACAAATTTGCATAAAAAGGGATTTGAGCAATATTCATGACACAGTATTAATAAATGAAGTTAGAATAGGACCTATGATTGGCAACTGAAAGTAGATAACTTCTCTAACTACTTCAACTGGAAGATTACCTTGACAAGAATTTGTTACCGGGATAGAAAATAATGGTGAAAGATAAAGTCTATATGCAAAATGAAACAAATGCCTTGGATCCTTGTGAGAAACGAGGACAGATTTATACAAGATTTATATAATCCCTTTTAACTTTTTATTAAAACAAAAATTAAAAAGGGATGGTCTTTATAAGTGAAAAATAGTCTTAGATAAATCATTTGGCAAAACTTTGAAAGACTACAGGAAAATCCAGCTTTGCCTATTTGAAGTTTAACATTGAGAAGCTAAAAAGGAGAAAGAACAGCTAATATCTTTAACACAACCACAGGAAAAAAGGTGTTAAGGTGGTAGTAACTTACTTAAGGTGGCGATCTAGGAACTTATGCCACTATTGAAGTTGAGAAAGGTATTTTAAGAAATACATCAGAATAGTAGACTTGATATACTTTTCAATAAGCTGCCAATGTTTGAATATCCCATGTGTTTGTATAGTTTCAAACACACGGACAAACATATTGGCAAAATTGCAGCTGGTGAAGGAACTATACTTATCAAATCTGGATCAATGAGAAAAGGAAGACCAGGAAAGCCTGCAGTTTGTCTGCCAGCTTTGCTACAGGAAAGTGACCAATTGGACCTGACTAGAGGAATTCACATTTACACAGACTTTTACAAATCACATAGTAATTGTTGCATCTATAGAACCAGGCAAGGGCTTTTATCACAGTCAGTTTGCAATGCTACAACAAACTAATACAAACTGGCTTGTTTACAAATCACAGATACATTGTTTCTTTGTTCTAGAAGTTGAAAGTTCGGATCAAGATACCAGGATGGTTCGGTTTTGGTGAGATTCTCTTCCTAGTTTCTTCATGATCAAGAAGGAGAAGTTCTCTCTTAGCTTTTCGTGTAGAGCTACTGATCCTAACCATAAGAAATGAACTTCATGACTTCATTACATCTCCAAAACATAACATGGGGAAGTAGGTATCAACACAAGAATATTGAGGAAGCAAGTATTCTGTTCATGTCAAAACTAGAAAAGACACTGGAAAGAATCAATATATTTATTTCCTCATTATTCTGTGGCTTAGCTTGTGAAGATAGAGCTGATAGCCAATACCAGTAAACAAACCCTGGATTTACACATGAAAGCTATTTATAGTTTCAAGTATATATGTGTGCATATTTATGTAGTAACACACCAATTGTATAGTTGTATTGATGTCAGTAAATTTTATGCCCTTTGTTTGAAAGATTGGCAAACCACGACCCCCAAGTTTCATATAGCTCACTTACTGTTTTCAAAAATATTTATTAGAACACAACTGCATTCATTCCTTTATACGTTGTCTATGTGTATCTGTATGCCACAATGGCAAAGTTAATTAATTATAACAAATTTATAATACTGACAAAGCCTGAAACATATTCCATGCAACCCTTTGCAGAAAAAGCTTAACTCCTGGTTTATAAATCTTAATAAAGTACTTATGACCATAATAATAATAACTGCTGGCATTTATTCAATGCATATTTTTGTGTGAAAAACTGTGCAAAACTGGAAAAACAAGGTCTTACAATGGGCAACCTCATTAGAATCACTTGGAATGGGATAGTTGCTCAGAAAAAAATTGAATCAATAAATAAAACATGCTAGCCTGTCCTGACTTGTTCTAATGGATATGTAATCGGCTTTACTGAATGCTTGAAATTAAATTGGATAATATTTCATTAATAAAAAATGACTAGTAGTTTTTCAGAGCTAAACATTGGGGGCATGTTAGCTTAGATCTAGAAAGAAGAGTTTTTATGTATTTCTAGAAAGAATACAGTGAATAAGTTCATTCTTTTTTGTATGTGTGTGTTGTGCTGGGATGAATTGAGGGCTTTCACACTGAGCTACAATCTCATCCACTATTTTAATTTTATTTTGAGACAGGTTCCTACTAAGTTGCTACATTATTGAAACTGGGTTTGAATTTGAGATCCCCTTGCCTCGGGCTTCCCAATTACAGGTTTAACAGGTCTGAGCCACAAGCCTGGCAAGGAATGGACTCATACGTATAATGATAGAGCAAATTCAGTGGTCTCCAAACTGTAATAAATACAAAACTGAACTACTATGGTAGAAATCACTTATTGAAAATTCTATTTAAATTTCTTCAATCTCATCAAATTTTTATTACACATTTTAAATTGCAAATTTTATTGGAAAATAGTATATGTATATCACCATAAACCAAAATATTATTGGAATTTATTTGCTCAAATTTTTTTTTACTGATGAATTAATCAAAAACATTTGGAAATCTCTAGGGAAAACTATTTATCCCATGCAAAAGAATGGTCTAAGAGTTGCAATAACATAACTAAACTGTAATTGAGAAGGCCTACAGCACAATCTTTGTTTTAAAATTTTTTTCAAGAAAACATACATATATGCATATAAATATATGTATATACATATATATATCTGTATATATATGGAAAGAGAGAGAAAGGGAGAGAGAGAGAGAGAAAGAGAGAGAGAGAGAGAGACAGTGTCTATGTAGTTCATGCTGGTCTTGAACTTACTATATAGCCCTGGCTGTCCTCAAACTCATGAAGAACCTCCTGCCTCAGGCTCCAGAGTGCTGAGATTACAAGCATGCACCACCATGCCTGGCATCAGTGATATTCAAATGCAAATAAATATAGTTAATATCCGGAGATCAATGACAAGGGGAAAATTGCATGGTATGTCCCTTCACCAGCATAATTCAACATATCTAAAACAATGTTTTCATTTTCCAGCTAAAATCTAGTTTTCACTTCAGTGAAACAGAATCTTTATCTGGTAATAAGCCCTCAAGCTGTGATGGCCTATTGTTTTAATCCCATTCACAAAAAGTGATGGTTTTCATTTTGTTTCTTCACAAAGTCTTTCATCTCCCTCCTGTCTCTTTGCAGTTCTTCACTTCTTGAAGCACCTGTAGTTGACTTCCAATTAGCAGATTCTCTCCTTTCTGCATCCTCCATACACAGATGTCTTCAGTCTACAGAGAAATATATTCCATGAATATATCAATCACAGCTTTATTCCTAATATTATACATGTTACAATCCAAACTTAGCTTTGTTGCAAAATGAATCACAATTTTAAATCAGTGAATGTTTCAGCCATGTCTTCCTCTTCTCTGCTTTAGAAATTCCTCTTCAAATGTATTGATATAATAGTCCTCTAAGTACACCTTACTGCTATTTTTTTCTATTCAGATTATTGTTTATCTTTTCCTCTCTATCTTCATTATTATCCATGTAAATTTTAACCTTTCTAAACTGACTAATTTTTCCTTGTAATAAAGGATCCTGCTTTTTCTATTGCAATTTACTTCAACATCAACCAGAAATTTGCAGTTTTGTGCTGATTAACTTGCTGTAAAGTAAGATGATTTCTCTAGTGAAGTATATACGAAGTTAGAGTTACATTTTAACAATTGAGAACCTAAATACGAAAAGTGGATTTTTTTTTTTTTTTTGGTACAAGGAATTGAACTCACAAACTCATGCTGACCAGATTCACAATCTCATGCTATGCCACTGAACTATAACCCCAGCCCTAATAAATGAACAATTTTATCAGATGCTTAACAATAAAATTGATCCCAGTTGTCAATGTTTTGAGCTAACCCAGGTCTCAGTTTAACTGGTTTCTGGTTCTAAATGTTCTCAGCACATCAACTACCAAATAGCAGTGTCATGTGTCTTCACTTTAACAATCTCACACTTTGAAAGTAGTTAACAAAATGGGTGAATTAGCTCTGTAAGAAATGAGACTTTAGATCTAGGAAATCAGATTTTCAACATTTTTTTCCTATTTAAATCCTAAAATTGCTGTACAGAGTGGTGCATGCCTATAATCCCAGTGCTTAAGAAGTTGAGGCAGGGGATCACTGTGAGTTTGAGGCCAGCCTGGGCTACAAAGTGAGGTCCAGGCTAGCCTGAACTGCACAGTGAAACTCTGTTTCAGATAGACAGAAATAAAATAAAATAAAATAAAATAAAATATGTTCTAAAATTATCAATTTTTGTGTAATGAAAGCAAAAGATACTAGGAAATGTTAGTAATATTATTAAAGGATATGTGGTCCTTTGCTGCACTACCTACTGTGCTCATTCATCCTTTTAGAAAATGTGAAGACAGCTATAACAAACAATAATATTTTATATTTTCTTCTTTAATTCAACACAAATTTCAAAACTGATTTATAACAATTCCCTTCCAAAACAATTCTCTGTATACACTGTTGGTCTTAATAGCAAATGATATTCATTTTCATGAAAATAAAAAGCAAATAAATAAAAACTAGAAACAAATAAATAAAAACTAGAAGAAAAATACAATCAGAAAAAGAAGAATAAAACCTACATTTAAATTTCAGTTGACAATGGGCTACTTAACTCTCACTACACATCTCTACAGAGAAAAAATAGTAATACTTTATGGTGGGTGTACTCAGCATCTGATAGTAACTACTATGCTTTAAGAGAATTCAAGATAATATTCTTTTATTGAAAGATGTTAAGTGAATTTTTTTACTTAACATGTTTAAAATTCTCTTTGTAATACTCAGATTGTAATGAAGTGCAGGTCAGTGCCATTCTTCGTGTTAAATAATGTCTGGGATTGTTCTTTAATGGAGTAAATTGGGATAAAATACTGCATTTTTATTGCTAGCTTAATACCTTAAAGAGGTATTAAACATTTAATTATCATCCTTGACATAAAAAAATAGTTGGAGAGATTTCTTGATTATTTAAGGATTTAAAAGTCCTTTCATTTGAGTGAAGTTCATAAGCTAGTTAGAGCCTACCTAGATATTTATTTTAAAGTAAATACAATTGTACTGTAATGGGAAGAAAATAATAACATAGAATTCATGTAAAACAGACCTTATTTGGTGACATTACTGATAGAATAATAGATGTTGTACTGGAAAGTATCAGTTAATGTATGTCAAGTATTAGTAAAATCACCAGTAATAATAACAGGAACATGCCTGTGACAGTTGGACCGACTGAAACCTGGAGACCCAGGACAAGAAGACCTTGGTGCTCTGGTGCACATACACCTTTGGCAGGTAGACTCACACACACAGGACCCAGGACAGCCTGGGCCCAGACACATGGACACACACATGCCTTCAGAGGGCAGAGTAATCAGTGACACCAGCAATGTAGAAGTGTCTGAAGCAGCAGAGAGGAGACAGTAGTTGGAGACTAAAGAACTCCAACCACATAAGACCAGTCCCAGCCTCCACATCCTGAGGCCAAGATCGACTCCATATCCAGCACATTTTTGGAATCTAAGATGTAAACTATCAAAGAACTGTAAACACCAGAGGTATTTTACTGCTTTTATTCTCCCTTGTTTGTTTGATTGGCTCTTTCTTGTCTGGTTGAATGACATCTTATTTTGTTTTGAATTTTGTAGTTATTTTTGTTTGGGGACTTTTTTCTTTTCTCCTTTCTTTCTCTGGTCTTCTTTTTTGTTACCTTCCTTTTGTTCCTCTGTTTTTCATTATCTTTCTCTTTCTTCCTTCTTTTTTTTTCACAGTTTAGATCTCTTACCTTTGTGTTTCATTTTCTTCTATTGATCCTCTTTCTCTTTCCTCCACTACTTCATGAATTTAAACTTTCAAGTAAGTAAACATTGTCTCTTCCCTTTCTGACTACTCCTTTGCATTTTATTTCATTCTTTCACTTCTGTGTCCTTCAGTTTCCCAAAATCATGATGATCATCCTTTGACCTCCAGCCTTGACTCTGTATTTTACCTCATTAATCACTTTATCCTGTCCCCTGCTGACCTTAAGCCCCACCCCTCCCCACAGAAGGGTAGAATCACTGAATATAAATATATGCTCTATGTTTGATTCTGTTATATAACTTTAGAGTTTGCTCCTGCAGTTGGAGGTAGCAGGTTAATGGTTACCAAATTTTGCTGGCACTTAAGCTGTACTTGAAAATATAGTTATTACTCACTATACTATTTTAGCCAAGATGTCATTCATATTGAAATCAGTTCTTATCCCCTATATGATAACACCACGGTTGTATAGGGTAATAATCATCACCACAGCCCAGTATGAAAGGATTGGAAGCTGAGCCAAATAGTAACTTTGCATCCTTTAGAAATCAGGAAAACAGTTTATTGAGATAGCTATAAAGAAAAACCTACAGCTACAGGATATTCCTGAACAACAGACATCTCCTAGGTAAACCTCAATACTGGCAATAAAACTATCTATCATAAGAAATCCACAAGCATCAACATAGAAAACAAAATAAAATAAAAAACAGAAAATGGAAAATGACGAGACACAGGAGCAAAATAAGCCCACCTAGAACAAGCCTGGAATTCAATGAAATAGAAGAAACTGGAAGTCAAATACTGAAACTTTCTGAAATGATAGCAACAGAAGTGAAAAAAATGGAAAAGGCTATAGAGAAAATAGTCTCTCAGGTACAAAAAAGAAATGATGCTTAAAATCAAATATATTAGAGAAAACACAGATAAAGAATAGATGAGCTTAGAAAAATAATGGAAATAAAAATTGCCCAACATAAGAAACAAATGGAATGCATGAAACAGATCAAAATAGAAATCCAACAGATTAAAACTTCCACTGAAAGTATATGCAACAGACTGAATGAAGGAGAGGACAGAATTTCAGACCTTGAAGACAGAAATGCATTTAGTGATTATGAAAATGAAATATTTTAAAAAGAGCAAAAGACTATGAAACATGAATCCAACGGCTACAAGATGAAGCAAAGAAAAATAACATAAGATTTATTGGGGTCAGTGAGAAAGCTAGAGACAGCATAAATGCCACAAAAAAGTCTTTGCAGAAATAATGGTAAAAAATTTCCCAAATAATGGTAAAAAACTTCCCATGGATAAAGAATTTGACAAACAAATAAATGAAGCATATAGAATTTCAAACAGCCATGAACAAATTAAAACTACACCAAGGTTTATAATAATCAAGATTCACACAAGAAAATTCAGCACAAGAAAAAATATTTAAAGCTGTTAGAGAAAAGAAACAGATTATCTGTAAAGCAAAACCCATCAGAATCATGGCAGGCTTCTCAACACAAACACTGAAGTCAAAAAAAAAAAAAAAAAAGAAGGCTGGAGTAAAGTATTTCAAATCCTGAAATAAAACAACTTCAAACTGAGATTGATGTTCCCTGAAAAACCATCTTTCAAATTAATGGGGAAATAGGATAATTCTATGACAAAGAACAACCAAAGAAACTCATGAACACCAAACCAGCCCTACAAAGAACACTGAAATATATTTCTATACAGAGATAATATGACCATAATTCCAAGAAGAACAACAGAAAGAAGCCACCAGCCAGGGCAAGCAATTAAACAGGGGAAAAAGCAGGGAACCAACAGCAGGAAAATAACATGACAAAGATAAGCCAATAAATACCAGTTATAACCATCAATGTAAATGGCCTCAACTCACCAATAAAAAGAAACAAACTTAGGCCAGGGTTATAGCTCAGTGGCACAAGCACCTGCCTGGTAAGTGCAAGGTTCTGAGTTCAATTCCCAGTACAAAAAAAGGAAAAAATAGGATATAGACTGTCAGGATGAATCAAGGAACTAGAACCAACAATGTGCTATATACGAGAAATATATTTAACTCAAAAAGCAATTCATAGACTGAAAGTCGAAGGATGGGAAACAATCTTCCATGCAACTGGAACTCAGAGAAAAACAGTGGTAGCTATTCTATATTCAGACAATGTGAACTTCAAACCAAGAATGACCAAAAGCAATAAAGAAGATCACTGCATGCTTGGTAGGGGAAAACTTAAATAAAATGAGATAACAATCATAAATATCTATGCAATAAATATAGGAGCACCAAACTACATAAGACAATTATTAATAGACATGAAAAATCAAATAAGCAATAACACAATTGTAATGGAAGACCTTAACATCCCCTTGTCACAAAAAGATAGATTAGACAAAAAAAAAAAAAAAGCAAAGAATTGTCAGAACAGAACCAAATCAGTGAACAAATGGACATAGCAGATGTTTTCAGAGTGTTCTACACAACAACATCAGAAAACACATTCTTCTCAGATGCACATGGTACATTTTCTAAAATACACCTGATACTAGCCCACAGAATATGCTTAAGAAATTGCAAAGGAATTGAAATTATCCCATGCATATTATCTGACCATCGTTCGATGAAATTGGAAATTAATAGCAAAAGAAACCTCAAAAACTCCATGAATACATGGAAATTAAATAACACCCTCCTAAACAACCAATGGGTCACAAATGATATTAAGGAAGAAATTAAACAATATCTACAACTAAATTAGAAAGCAGATGCAACATACCATAACTTATGGGACACAATGAATGTAGAACTAAGAGGAAAATTTATACCAATGAATTTTTAAGTCAAGAAAACAAAACAAGCACAAACAAGCAACTGAATGTTGCACCTTAAGCTACTAGAAAAAGAAGAGCAAGCCAAACCCAAAGCCCCGACAAGGGAGAAAATTGTAAGACCAGAGCAGAAATTAATGCAATGGAGACTAAGAAAATAATACAAAGAATTAATGAATCAAAGAGTTGTTTCATTGAAAGAATATATATAATTGATAAACCCTTAGGCAAGCTTATTAAAAAAAGAAAAGAAAAGGTGCAAATTCATGCACTGATGAGAGGAAAGTGTCAAATCACTAGAAATCTTGTGGAAGTTCAGAGAATCATCAATACTTACTTTGAAAATCTTTACTCTCATAGGATGGAAAACACAGAAGAAATGGGCAGATCCCTGGATGCCTATGAATTATCAAACCTTAATCAAGAAGATATAAAAATTTTGAATAACCCAATATCAGATAATGAGACAGAAAATGTAATTAAAACTTGTCAACAAAGAAAAACCTATGTCCTGATTGATTCATTGCTGAATTCTACAAGAATGTTAGAAAATTTAATGCCAATACTGCTCAAACTCTTTAATGAAATTGAAAGGGAAGCAATACTTCCTCACTTGTTCCTGGAGGCAAGTATCACCCTGATAGCAAAACCAGAGAATGACCCAACCAAAAAAAGAACTAGAGGCCAATCTCTCTAATGAACATAGATGTGAAAATCTTCAATAAGATACTATCAAACAGAATGCA
>RJWM01010522.1:0-63349 GCA_004363535.1 Dasyprocta punctata | reverse complement strand
AGGTATAGGAAACAGGAAGTGCCAAGTTCCTAAAGCAAGAAGCAGCTGGGCATAGAGAGTTCTAGAAGGCCACTGTGCTTCCTGCATGAAGAAGCAAGAGGCAGCTGGTGAGGCTGGAAGAGGGCAGGGCTACTCAAGAAGGGCCTAACAGGTTGTGGAAGAGTCTGCATTGTGTAAGAGCAGTGGGTAGTGACTAACTAATTTTAACAGCAGAGAAGAGAAAGAGGCGTGTTTTCTGGTGTCTGGTCTTTTTGAAAACCACTCTGTCTGCTGAGGGCTAAGAAACTATTGGTATTAGACATGTAGCCAGGAAAGCCTGTTAGAAGCAGCCCGGCTAGCAAGGGTCAGGAGAAGCTATTGATCTTTGTTCTATACTTATCACCCCACCCCTGCCACAGAGGGGCCCTGCACGGGCACCTCATCAGGCTGTCTTGTTGTCTGACTCCTGCTTGGGCTCAGCAGATCAAACAGCAGAAAAAGAACGACAGGGCATGTATTACCCTGGTTCACTCACTACTGTGTCACCAGAGGTTGGCTGAGGGTTACAGCTCCTGCCAAGAATCCCTTTCCTGCAGCTGTGCAATCCAGGGTCCGCTAACCTCCCCCCCTCCTGTTCCTTCAGGTTTGCCTACACCTTCACGAAGAGTTCCTTTTTCCAGTTCTCCCCTACTTCTTCACTTGAAGATGTCATTTGTTTCCTGTTGAGAGAGTGACTGACACACATACCCCATATGTTACCAAACCATGGGTCAGTGCCAAATGCATTAGGATGACTCAGAGGTCAAGAAAATGATAATGTGCACCTTTAATGTTGTTAGTAAAATAAGAAAGTTTTCTAATGAATTTGAAAGAATTTCCATCCAAAATGGAATGGTTGACTTTGAAGGGGCAAGACTCAGTTATCTGGGATGTTTGCTTATATGCAATATTTCATTCTGAGACAAAGCTAAACAAATGAGTTTATTTATACCTTTTCAAGACTGTTTACATTTTTTTTTCTCAATAGCACTTCATGCAATTGAAATTAACTATATTTTTTGCCTATCTTCCTTATAAGATTCGAAGTCCCTTGATGACAGCCCATGGAAATGGAACATGAAGAAGTCTGTCCCAGTGCCTGCCACATCCCCAACATCTAGATCAATTCCTGGATGTGGTATTCAAGAAATATAGTTAAAGAATAGAATTGAAGGAAAGGGATGAGGAGACAAGAAAAAGGAAAGAATGTGCAATTTAGGGTCAGAAAAAGAGGAAATGTTCTCTGCTCCCTCAACTACCATTAGCTGTGTATTTCTGTATACTTCACTACTCAGGCTTCCACCTCCACACAGATGTACATAAGGTCAGAATAAGAATTCATTCCCTGTCTTGTATTTGTGATGATCAGATGAGATAATACTTTATAAAAATAAATGAGGCGGTAAATGAAGCTGCCATTAACTATGCGATGTTATTATTATTATAAAAGCAGTGTTGTTGAAGGCAAGTCCCACCCTGGTTTTTACACAGCACACATCAGCTTCAGGAGGACAGGAAAAGATGTCATGATTTTCACAATTTCCATTTAAGAGTAATTCTAGAGTAGCCTCAAAACCTGGAATTTGGTAACGTGCATCTAGGTGTGAAGGAATCCAGACAGCAGTATACAGAACATGACCACACATGTCAGATTCTTCCTGGTTCCTGGAGCAGTAAAGCAAGCTGAGAGGCCAACAGCTGCAGGCAGCTTCAGGAGCAAGGAATGAAGGACACGCACTTTCCCTACATGGCCTCCCAAACTCCACCTCTCTGAAGGTGGGAGAGGGGAAGTTGGAAAAAAAAATCCAAGAGGCAGGTAGATGACAAAAGCAGAGAGTGAGTCCAATAGTGGACGTAAATCTTTTAGAAACTCTGAAAACATTCAACATTTTTTGATGTTATATATGGCCACCCACAACCATAGGTATATTTCCCTTCTAAGCCCCACAGATGTTCTCTTCTGGTACAAACAAAAAAGAAGAAATCTACACTATCCTTATGACACAGTAAATTTAAAACATTTTTTAAAATGGTTGTAAATAGGGAAATCTACGTCTGCAGATGGAATTCTTATGTTCTCATTTCTACCGCACATGGCAATTTGTGGTGGAGATCTAAGGTCATGACACTTTCATTCACTCATTCAACAAATATTTATAAAGCCTTTTTGTACACCAAATGTTAGAAACAGTCAGATGATCAATACAATCCTACCACCTTTGTGAAGTGGAGAGACTGACAAAAGAGATAAGTAATAAATTGGAATAACTAACTCAAAGTTATTCATGAAGTTCAACAAACGGTTTCACCTCCATACCATGCATTGTGGACCTACCAAGAAAATACTTAAGATAAATTTCTGGGTAGAGTAGATCCCAATCCAGTGAGCCCCTATGGAGTGTCTGCTATATTCCATTCAAATGTGTTTGGAAAGCATCAGAAAAAATTCTATTTTGTACTCACACAGAATCCTATTTACCTCAAGTCACCACTTTCAATCTTTTTTCTATGTGGTTCTATCATCTGGTTACAATTTCTTCCTTATTCACAACACCTCTCAATTTAGTATCAGATGTTATTCATGCACTGGATGGCTTGTTTGTCCGGGTTATTAATGAAGTCGTTAAGTGAGGCTGGAAGGGGAGGCCACAGCATCCTGCTCTCTGCCTCTTCATAAATCACCACCCGGAGCAGAGACTGCTTCTGCCACTTGGCAGTTCCCATCATCCCACTTATCTCAATGAATGTGAATGAATTTCAAGATTAAAGTTTCATGAGATACCACATCAAACATTCTGTAAGCCTCAAGGTCTAATACTTTCACAGCACTTGCTTTTGTCTTTTCAACCTGCAGTTTTATCACAAAAAAAAGCACGCAGGTGCACCCTGCAAGATGCGTTTTTTTCTATAGGCGCCCCACTACCCATTCCCCCAGAAGCTGGTATCTCCTCAGTGGTGAGCAGCCTGCTCTCAGTCTCAGTACCCCACCCGACAGGTGACCAGCTGGGTCTATGTATAATGTATGCCTTTTACCTCAGTAAGAAATCCAGTGGCTGTATGCCTGACAACCTGCCCATGGCTCCCATCTCCTATATATTCATGCTGCTTCTCCCAGTTTGGCATCTTCTTATCCTCTTCTCACACACAAATAGCCACCTCCTTCCCAGACAGTCTTTTGTTCCAGAGCCACAAGAACGACCTTGCTATGATTATAACCATCTTGGTTTACATGTTATACAACAGGTCAACAGAGCAATAGACCTTATTGTTTACTTTTCTTTATTTATTTATTTTCTCCAGACTTTGTGCATGCTAGGAAAACACTATAACTGAGCTACACTCCCAGCCCCAGACCTTTTTTCTTTTGAAGATGGAAACTGAAGTTTCCTTGCCTAGAATCTGCAAGACCTTCTGCCACGGAAATATGCCTACATATTAACATCATCAAATAAGCATTTAAAGGGTCTCTCTCAACCATTCTATTATCAAGAAGGTAAACAGTCACAACTCTAAACTATTTTTTGGAGGGATGGTTCATCTGTAGGAGATTTTATTCTTTTTTTTTTTTTTAGTACATGTTTAGAGAACATAATGACTATATTCATTGCAGGAGTTGGCACATGTGTATAACATATTATACTTCTTTTATTATCTGCTTATCCTTCTCTTTTCCTTCCTCGCTCTTTCCTACATTTCTTCAAAAAATGAACATGACCCAGAAGAAAAGATTTCAGAAGTTTCCAAATACACATCCTGAATCAACAATATTGGCGTCTAATCAGTGTAAGCTGTTAAAAAAAAAACCCAACAAACCAAGTTCATCATTTTCCCTATAAAGGAAAAGTTCATACAGCCTTTCTGAAAAACAGATATGTGATATGCAGAAAAGAGATGGAACGCACAAAATTTAGGCAAAGATGCAGTTTAAAAGTTTGAAAAGGAAGGACAATTGACTAATAGACTTATTTGTTTTTATTTGCAGAGCCAAGAATTTCAAGGCCAAGAATGTATCCTCTCCTTTGCCAAAATGTCCTTTTACTCCTATCTTTAAATCACAAATAGATACAGAATTGGACTTTTTCTAAAATTTGACAAAAATTCTCAAAAGAAAGCATTTGGCTATTCTATTTGCATTTTTATATGCATTATCGCACAATACTCACACATGCGTGTGCAATACAAACACAAATTCAAACCATATAACTACATTATTCTGGATAAACCTGTTGACTTGACTGGATTAAGAGACCCATGGAGAGGTAACTGAATTGTTAGGGTACTAACCTTATCAATGGGTTGACCCATCGATGAGCACATGACTGAATGAGATATTAGGATATTGGGCCTAGTTAGAGGAAGTGGGTCATGAGAGAGTGTCCTGGGGATTACATGTGGTTCCTGGCTATTTCCTCTCTGGAGTTCTTTCCAACTTGCTCTGTTCTTCAGCTGCCATCAGTTGAGCAGCTGTCCTGTACAATACCCTTATTCCATGATATATCTGCTTTGGAATCAGCTACCCTGGACTGAAATTACTGAAACTGTGAGCTAAGACAAATCTCTCTTCCATTAAGTTGGGTCATACATTTTGTCACAGTGATGAAAAGCTGACCAATACACAAATGCACATGTGTGAGTGCATACACACACATGGATGCAGAGATACATACACACTTACCCCTCTGCTGCTTCACAGCAGCTGTACCTGTGCTGGCCGATATGGCAGCCAGTAGATACAAGTAGCCTTTTCATTTAAATTAATTGGAGTTAAAAAGTAAAAAATTCTTTGATCATATTAGCCATATGTGAAAACCCATATGCAGCCAGTTGTTACTACATTTGACAGAACAAATGCTAAACATCTCATCACCACAGAAAACTCTATTGGTGAGTGACAACCTAGATGGTACTTGTCATATGGTAAACACTCAAGAAATACGTATCAAATACTTGAGTAAATAAGGAAATGTGTACTACAATATTTCCAAATGTATTTTCCCTTTTGTGTTTCCTTAACTTCTCTAATAATTTCTTATTTATTTATTTTTTGTTTGCACTTTTATTTTGCATTTTTGATGGTACATGTTTACAATACATAATGATCACATTCATCATGGGGAGTTGGTACATGTACTTCAAGCATTTTAGTACTTTCTACTCCCCTACTTTCTATGTCTTGGTTCCCTTCTGAATTGCAAAAGATCTATTTCCTTGTTTCTTATTTATTTAAAAAGAAACGAAATGAAATTTTCTACCTCACACCATAATACTCATAGAGTTATCATATCTGTCATAGATTTTAACATTTTAAAATAAACCAAAACCACAAGAAGAAAACATAGTTGGGGCATAAAAGAGAGTGAAGAAGGGATGGATATGATTAAAATGTTATATGGATGTATGAATATACTACATTGGAATGCAATATTTTGTAAGATTAATATGCAGTAATAAATTTTTTAAAAAGACACTCCAAACAAAATAAAGGCATAACTGACAGAAGAAAATAATTTCCAGTCATATATATGATAAGGTATTAATAACCAGAATACAAAGAGAACTAGTATATTTAACAGCAACAAGAAAATTAAAACAGGCAGAAGATGTAACTAGACTTTTCGCCAAAGAAAATAATACAAATGACCAATAAGCATATAAAAAATAACACGAATAAACAATGAGCATATAAAAAAACAAAACAAAGTGACCATGATATGCCACTTCATACCCACTAGAATGGATTTTGTCAAATAATAATAATAATAATAATTGTTGGTGATGATGTGGAGAGACTGGACATTTACACAGAGTTGGTGGGGATGGAGAATGAAGCAACCACTGTAGAAAACACTATGTCAATTTCTCAAAAAATTATGAACACAATTATCATGATTCATGATTCATCAATTTTACTTCTGGAAATATATATATTTTATATATATATCCTCAAGAATTATAAGTTGATTCTTGAAGAGATGTTCACATACACATGTTTATGGCAGCATTATTCACAACAGTAAAAATCTGCAAGCAATGCATGTCCATCGGGACATGAATGAATAAAGAAAATACGATATATACACAAAGGGGAATATTATTTAGTATTAGAAAGGAAATTTTGCAACATACTACCACCTGTGGGACTCTTGAGACATTATGTTAAGAGAAATAAGCCAATCACAAACAGGAAAATATTGTGTGATTCTGCTTACATGACATACTTAAAGTAGTTTAAATCATAGACAGAAAGTAGGATGATGGTTGCCAGCAGCTAGGGATAAAAGGAGGCATCAAAAGTTACTGTTTGATAAAAACAGACTTGTTTTACCTTGGCAAAAGAAGTACGGAGGTGGAGGTAGAGATGGTTGCCCAACATTGTGAATACATTAACAACATTTACCTGTACCCTTAAAAGTGATCAAGACAGTAAATTCTCTGTGTGTTTTATCACAATAAAAAAATGAAAGGAAATAAAAGAAAATATAGGAAAACATATACTATACAAACTTGACTTGGGAGAGAATATTAAAATATTAAAACACCAGCAAACATGGGAAGATTTTAACCTATGTGACTGATAAAGGAATAAAGCAATTTTAAAAATTGATTGAGGACTGAGTTGTAGCTCAGTGATTGAGTGCCTGCTTAGCCAAGACAAGGTCCTGGGTTCAATCTCTAGCACATACACACACACACGCCCAATCAATCAATCATCAAACAGTTAAAAGAACACCCAGTTGAAACATGGATAAAGGATTACAATAGCCAGTTCATGGAAGAACATGAATAGTTATCTCATTCACTTAAAAAGTTTAACCTTACTACCATAGCAATATACTGTAATTAAAACAATAAGATTTGTCTCACCCATAATCTGATAAAGATTTGTAAGTACTCTTATAATTAGCATTGGCAAGGTTATGGGGAAGTAGACAAATCCATTCTGAATGTTCTGAATTGTAAATTTATATGGCTTGTGGGGAGAACATTTTGGAAATTTCATCCAAAATTTTAAATGTGCATACATTTTCCCACAATTCCCTTTCTAGAAATTTATCCTCCAACAATACTGAGACAAAGGCACAGAGACTTACACATCTAGAAGTTTATATAAAAATTATTTATGCGAGTGAAAAATGAATATCCATAAGTCTATCAACAGGTTATATGTATGCAATGGAATGTTGCAAGCTTTTTTTAAAAGGCAGTTTTGTATTGCTGAAATAGTAATGTTCAGTCAAAAATACAAGACACAAAAGAATTTATATACCATCACCTCCACCTGTGTCAATATACATATATACACAGAGATATAAGACTTTTTGAGGGTTTACTTATACAGTCTCTGCTCTAATCACTTTAGTTGGTAGCTCATGTGGTCTTCACATAAAGCTATGACTTAGGTAAAACAATTATCTCTATTTTATAGATAAGGAAACTGGATCATGGAGAAATCACTAGTGCAAAATTACTAGTGCTAATGAATGGCAGAATGAAGATTTGATTCCAAGTAGTGCAGCCCCAGAGTCTGTCCACTTACCATTACAAGGTGTGTGTGTGTTTGCGTGTGTGCATGGCTAAACAGAGATAAAGACATACATTCCGAGTCATTATTCTTTGTTCTATCTAGAGAATGGAACGAGGTTTAGGGGTAATTGGATGAGGAAGAATGCTACAAGAAAGTTAAAAGAAAAAAAAAAGCAAGCAAGCAAGAAATTTGTCACTTGCTATAATTTTGCTATGTTTAAATTTTTATAAGAAGAATTTTCATTTTTGCAATAAAAATTTAGATCTGGAAAAAACATATTCTATCTGTTTCCAAAGATTTAGAAACAGTGTTTTTATTTTAAGAAATGGGAAGAGTGTAACTGTGATTCAAGGACAGCTGGAAACTTCTCATCCAGCCAGTCATCTGGAGAGAAATCATTCATCTCTTGGTGAAGACAGGCTGAGCAGAACCCTCTGGTTGTAGGTGACTTGTGACACTCACGAGCCACGCTCTAGAGTCACCTGCCCAAATTGCAAGCCCAGAGCAGCCACACTCATGTCTTTGTTTTTGGCTAAAGACTTGGCCATACTAAGTTTTGGCTTCCACACTAGTGTAAAGGGAATGGTGATTGGTCCCACTCCTCAGACTGTGGTAAGCAGCAAAGTCAGAGTTAAGGGTCTTATGCAATGTCTGGTGTCTTTTCAGTCATCACTAGCTACCATGGTCATAATTACCACACTGAATGCTCATCACCCACCTTTGAAAATTTGGAGTTAAAATTGTAAATTGACCAGAAATCATCCAAGGCTGCTGAAAGGCCAGGGCAACTAACTGGTCACAAAAAAAATAGAGGATATAAGTATAAATGACAGGCTATGGCCAAGTAACTACTGATGGAGTATGTCAAAAGACTCAACATATGAACATAGTGATCACACCCTGAGGGGCTGCTGATATTTGAGCCCCTGGAAATCCAACCAGTGTCCATCAGCTCTCAGAGTTCTGTACAGAAATGTGGTATTTATTATTGTAATCTTGTTTACTCAGTGTCTTAGACCATTTGGCCTCCTGTAACACAGCACTGTATTCTGGGGGGTTTTCATAAAAAATAGACCTTATTTTTCATATTTCTAAAGGCTGTGAAGTCCAAGATCAAGGTGTTAGCATAACCTGGTGAAGCCCCACTTTCTGGTTCAAGGACACACCTGCTCACTATGTCCTCAAAAGTAGAAGGGACAACACTGCTTTCTGGGATCACTTTATACTGTCACAGATCTTATTCATGAGGGGTCTGCACTAATAACTCAATCACCCCCGCAAAACACTGCACCTGCTCCTGCCATCACGTTGAAGATTAGGTTTCAACCTATTAATTTTGAGGAGACACGAATATTTAGATTACAGCATTCAGTAAGGGGGAAAATCTCCTGATAATTTCATAAGCCCTTCTTGTTTCTAAAGCTCTTGTGTTTGGTTCATAGCTCCTGATTTTTCCTTATATGAAAAGAACTTGTATTTAGGAAGTGCTCACACAAACATCTGTTTTAGGGAAAAAAAAAGGAACAAGGGAAAAAGCATCAGGAACTTCTTTTACAGATAACACAGACAGCATCAGTTCAAGTCTTAATTGTCTGATGATTGAAATGCACGGCTTTGAGAGTGGCTGTGTTGATAAACCACCCTGGCCCACGTCTCACCCACTCCACGTTTGCTCCTATGGGGGGGCACGTGCATACATGTGCAGCTCATCATCCACGTTTTCAAAGGCTGTTTTGAAATACAAGGCACAACCAGGTTAATAAAACATAGTGGAGGCTGTGTTCTGTTTGTTCATTAAACTATAAAGCATTTTAAGCCTACAATTAATTCTAGGTAAATTCAATACACGACACAGCGGTAGGAGTCCTACTGTCAGAGCATTTGTGCTAATATCTTACATTTTTTACACTAAATCACCCACTGAAAGGTTTAACGGCCAATTATATTTATAACTGCTTTCTACGTTCCTTTTTTTTTCTTTTTTCCCTGCCTACCTCAGTTGTCGAAGCATTAATGAAGCTGACTTTTGGAAGGAATTCCAACTCAGAGTTATTTTTCCATGAGGTACTTAAGACTCCACACAGCAGCTCGTGATTATGTTGGCAGGGGCTTTGCATAACTGTTGGTTTCCTGTAGTATAAATAAGTGAACAGCTAAGAAAGCTAATGTTTTGCTTTGACCAAGAAAAACCTCTCCATAGTGGCAAGGAATTGCCCTCATTGGACTATTTAAGGCTATTATTACTATTATTATTATTATTTAAAGAAGTAGGTTAAACCAAAGCCATAGAGAGAAATTATCTTACAATATATCATATAATACTACTTTGAGATCATTCTTCAAGTAGAAAGAAAGAAGTAAGAGAGAGAAAGAGAAGGAAGGGAGCCAGGGAGGAAGGATGGGTCATTGGTGAACCTAATTTAGGCAGCAACAGTCAGTTGTTGCTAAATGTAGTCAAAGAAAGTAAGACGGAGCCTCTACCCTCTTGAAAACCAGATGGAAAGGGAAGAACAGGAGGTAAGAACTAAGAGGGCAGAGCAGGAGGCCAGGAAGGAAAGGCTACAGAGGAGAGAGCTTGGCTAGAAGGGTGTGCACCAATTTGCTGTCACTGTCAAGAGCTGTGCAGGAGACCATGTCAAACTGGATGTTAAGGACTTTGCTCAGGGCAGGTCTCCTTCTGCTTCTTCCAGATCCTCCCAAATCCCTAGAACAACATGCTCAATAGCCAGCCTTGTCCCCCTCCGCCCTTCCTTCACACTAACCAACCCTATAGGCAAAAGACAGGTGAACACCTTCCCAGGGGGTCTTGCTGCTACCTCCATCTCTCTCTCTCTCTTCCTCTTATTTCCCAGGGAGGATTTGACCCTCCTGGTGACTCCCCTATCTCTCCAGGACAAGGTGACCCCTTCCTAGGTGATCATGTGCCAGGCTCACAGGCTGCTAGCCTGCTCTTTTGTAGTTTTTACCTTGTCCATCTTCCCTGTGAGAAATTAACTTTTTCAGGGTTGAACCCTGACTTAGATGATTTTTATCCTTAGGACTTCAACTCTCATAGCTGATTCTTGGAGATGAAGGGAAAGATCAATCAATGTAACATGTACTACCCTTACTTATGTGCTTATCCATGATGAAATTGTAACATGTATTACATTAAGCAAATTGTTTTGACTGATTATGGAATATTTTAAGTCACTGAGTAATTTAGTGATTATCTAGGTAGCCTCTGTATATTATTACCTAATATTATAATATAAATAGCATTGGATTGCATTATATATAAAACATTATTTCTATAGTATAAGTTTACACAGACAAGTTTCACAATACATAATTTGTATTTATATGACTTCTTCCATATCTACCATTAAAAGAAATAGTTTAACAAGTATGGTTCTTTTCACCAAGGTAGTCATTTTTCAAAAGCAAAATGGATATATAAGTTGCACACAGAAATAGAATAGCTCAGTGCACCTCCATGAACCCATTATCCAACAATTTATAACTCACAGCTAATCTTGTTTCATCTTTATCCTCATTTATTTCTCTGCCATGTATTGCTTTAGAGAAAATCATAGACATTATATCATTTCATCCATAAATATTTCAGTATGTATTTTAAAAGATAAGGACTCTTTATATTATCAAGATCACACCTAAAAGTTAACAATAATTCCTTAATATTATATCCAATGGTGTTCAAATTTCCAATTAAAACATGTTAGTGATTTTACAGTATGTTTATGGAATCAAAATGCAATGACTATCCACCCATTATGATGAACTGATTAATTTCTTGACTTTCTTTCAACCTATAAGTTCCTCCCTATATATTCCTTTCCTTTTTCCCTATTTATTTGTTAAAAGAACAAATTCATTTATCTTGTAGAGAGCTTTGAGTCTGGATTTTTGGATTGTGCTAGTGTGGTGTCATTATTCAATACGGTCCTTTGTTCTCTGCATTTTCTATAAACTGATGATTACATCTAGAGCCCAGATGTGATTCAAGTTCATTCATTAGCAAGGTTATTTCAAAAGTAGTTATATGTTCTTTGGTCAAGAGACAAAATGTATGGTTGTCGCTTCATGATATTGTCAGTCCATCATACTCAATAGCACAATTCAGTAATTCATTTAGTGATTTCATGCTGGTAATATTCTAATTCTATCATAATTTTTATTAGCTGAATACTTCTATAAATAAAAATTTCTCATTATCTACTATTTGATTATTCAAGGGCAAAATAAGTATTTAATTATTTATCTTTAGGGTTCAAGAGAATGAGTTGGTTCCCTTGCACCATCCAAAAGAGAGAAAATAGTTGTTTTTGTTTTATTTTCTCAGTGTCACTTGGAACTCATGAACCTTATCATATTTGATGAATAACAATCTGCTGCAGCTATTAACCTTATTTGATACCCAAATTTTTATCTTTCAAAATGGAGCATGGTTAGAATTGGCTCCTTGACCTTTTTGATTTGACTTTAGTAGCCCATGACTGTAATTTAATTTAATCTTAAAGAGAATTTAAAAAAACAATAAAAATGATACAGAATTTCAAAACAAGATGACAGGAAATTAACAATTGTTATTATATTGCATATTGTTGTCTTCAAAATAGCTGCTCAGATTACCAGATATAGACCTGCAAAATTGATCAAACAATATAAACACTAACTGTTCCTTTCAATTAACTAATAGAATGAGTAGTGCAATTATCTTAGCTATCTTGTGTGAATATACACATATATGTGTATATATATATTCTTTTTGCTTCGTCTTTTCTCCTTTCCCTCATCTCAGTTGTTCTTTCCTTCTGAGCAGTTTCTTTCCCTTTCACAATATCTGTTGTGCATTTTGAATCTTATTTACTTTTTCAGTTTCTTACACTAGGGAGATAATATGATGTTTACACACACAAATCTGATTTATTTCACTTATGAGTATGGTCTTGTATTGGGTGATATGCTATGTACCCCCAAGTCTTCATATACTTTCATTGGGGCTAAGTCTGGCGCTTACTTGTGTTCTGTTTGCTGTAACCACCCAGGGGTGGAGCCGACATACAGTGTAAGGGAAGACAGGTCTTCCACTTTCTCTCTCTCTCTCTCTTTCTCTCTCTCGCCGGCGCACCTTGCTGCTTGCAGCTGCCATGAAGGGCAGCCCGCCACGCCACACTGCCTTGGAGCCAACTTAAGTATAGATTGAAACTCCCGAGAAACTGTAAGAATAAACCTTTCCTTCCCTAATTTTGGGCATCAGGTATTTTGTCTCAGCAGCAAATGAAAAGTAACTAAGACAGGTCTCTAGTTGCACCCATTTAAAATCATCGAGTTCATCTCTCTTTATAGCAGAATAGTACTCCACTGTATAAAAATACCACATCTTTTTTATCCATTCCTCAGTTGATGGGCATTTGGGTTGCTTCCAAGATTTAGCTATTACAAATTGTGCTGTATAAACGTGGGTGCACATACATCACTGTGATATGATGATTCAATTCTTATGGAAACAATACCCAGAAGGGGAATAGATGGGTAGAATGGGACCTCTAATCCTAGTTTTTCTAGGAATCTCCACACTGATTTTCACAGTGGTTGCACCAGTCTGCACTCCCAAACAACAGTGGAGAAGGGTTCCATTTTCCCTACAGCTCTACCAGCATTTGTTATTAGATGATTTTTTGATGATAGCCATTCTTTCTGGTGTGAGATGAAATCTCGGTGTTTTAATTTGCATTTCTTGAATGACCAATGATGTTGAACATTTTTCCATATATTTATTTATCATTTGTATTTCTTCATCTGAGAAGTATGTATTCATCTCAGATGCTCATTTTCGGTTTGGGGGTGTCTGATATTTTTTAATTCTTTATATATTCTAGAGAGAAGTCCTTTGTCTGAGGGACAGTTCGCTAAAATTTTTTCCCAATTCGTGGTCTTTCTTTTCACTCTTTTGGTGATTTCTTTTGATGCACAAAAACTTTTTAATAAGGTGAGATCCAAGTGGTTGATTCTTTGAAGTATTTACCATACAGTTTGGTTTTTGTTCATGAACTCTCTGCCTACCCTATGTCTTCAAGATTTCTACCTACTTTCCATTTCAGTAGATCTAGTGTTTCTGCTTTAATATTTAGATCTTTGATATTTTGACTTTAGTTTAGTGCATGGTGATAAGCATAGGTCTAGTTTTAGTCTTTGGCATGTGGAAAGCTAGTTTTTCCAGCATCATTTATTAAAGAATCTATCTTTCTTTTAGTGAATATGTTTGGCCCCTTTGTCAAAGATACGGTGGCCAAGTGTCTTTGTAATTGTATCTGCATCTTCCAATTTGTTCTATTGATTCTCAGGTCTGTTTTTGTTGTTGTTGTTTTGTTTTGTTTTCTTTTCTTTTCTTTTCTTTTGTTTTTTGCCAGTACTATGCAGATTTTATCACAGCAGCTTTGTAGTATAATTTCAGGTCAAGGATTGTGATGTCTCCTGCTATGCTTTTGCTGCCCAGGATTGCCTTTGCTATTCTAGGTCTCTTTTGGTTCCAGATGAATTTTAGGAATGTGTTCTCTATATTTGTGAGGTATGCTAATGGTGTTTTGATTGAGATTGCATTAAATCTGTATAACAGTTTTGGGAGTATGGCCATTTTCATAATGTTGATTTTTCCTATCCATGAGCAAGGGATATCTTTCCATTTTCTGAGATCTTCTTTGATCTCTTTTTTCATAGTACTGTAATTTTCAATGTAAAGATCTTTTACTTTCTTTGTTAGATTGATTCCTAAGTATTTCTTTTTTTTTATGTTATTGTGAAGGGTATGGTTTCCCTAATTTTTCTATCAGTGAGTTTGTTGTTAGTGTACAGGAATGTTATTGAATTTTGAGTATTAACTTTGTATCCAGCTACATTACTGAATTTGCTTATTAAATCTCGAAGTCTTTTGGTGGAGTTTTTGGGGTCCTCTATATAGAGTATCATGTCATCTGTGAATAATGATAATTTAACTTTTTCTTTTCCTATTCTTATTCCTTTTATTTCTCTCTCTCTCTTGTCTAATTGCTCTGGCTAATGTCTCCAGAACTACACTGAATAACAGTGGTGATAGTGAACATCCTTGTCTTGTTCATGATTTTAAAGTAAAAGATTTCAGTTTTTGTCCATTTGGTATGATGTTGACTGTTAGTTTGTCTTAAATGGCCTTTATCAGATTGAGGTAAAGACCATCTATTCTGATTTTTGGTTGGGTTTTTATCATGAATGAGTGTTGGACTTTATCAAATGCTTTTTCTGCAACTATTGATATGATCATGTGATTCTTATCCTTTGTTCTGTTAATGTGGTGTATTACATTTATTGACTTGCATATGTTGAATCATCCCTGCACTTCTGGGATGAATCCCACTTAGTCATGGTGTATAATTTTGATGACTTGCTGAACTCTGTTTATTGAGAATTTTTGTATCTATGTTCATTAGGAAGACTGGCCTGTAGTTCTTTTTGGTTGAGTCTTTCTCTGGTTTTGGTATCATGACTGTAATTTTAAGACTAAATGAAATATTCATAGAATTAAGAGAATTTCCATGTGGAAAAGTACCTCTGTTCTCTCCCAGATGATATAATTAACAAAATACCATCCTCTGCAGTGAACCGTGTTTGCTTCAAAGCTCCCTTGGGGAATAATCTGGGAATAAGATAATCTAGGAAATAGAAACTTGTCCTTTTATATTGAAGATTATTCTCCATGACTCAGGAAACACTGAGTTTTCACATTAACTCTTATGAGATTCACAGTATTGTTGTTTTGAGACCACAAACTTCTATTTGACTTGATGATTGGTGTTCAAGAGTATACCATGGGAATGAATTCCATAAAAATTTTTTAGGAGTAAAAATTAGCAAAATGAAGGTAAAGTCCAAGATTAAAAATGAAAGCAGGTTTAGTCAAGTCCATCACATGAGTGTGGCATCTGTTTGTCTCCTTCCATTTAACGAGGGTCAGTCATCCCATCGTAGGGGTATGGCCCAGCCACTGGGAGACACACTAATGCTGTCTTACCAAGTAAGACAAATACATAATCAGTCATTAAGCATTCTTACTGTCTCCTTCTCATCCCTCTGTCTCATCAGTTTTTTCTTATATACAAGTTTTCATTCATTCATACATGCAATAACTAACAACTAAAGAACTTCCGTAAGTTATGAGCCTGACCTCTGCCTTCCAGAAACTTTATTTCTTGAATAGTCAAAATATAAATAAATAAATAAATAAGTAAGATAGTGGCATGTCCTATGGATTGAAGAAAACAGAATGAAGTGTTAGAGAGCCACCATGGGGTTCCTTAAATGACTGGTTGAAAAAGGTTGCACATAAACTGAAATAGTATTGGCAATTTTTTGGCTTTAAACAGTCAAAAAGTAAAAATTTTAGACTTTTTAGGCCATACAGTCACAATTTTTCAACTCTAACACTGCAGCACAAATAGAGCCATAGACAATATGTGAAAGAATGGCAAAGCTGTATTCCAATAAAATGCTATTTACAAATACTGGTGGATTTGGCCTGTGGACCATAGTTGGGCAACCTCTCAACTAGAAATGTATTTCATGATGTCTGATTGTCTTTACAGAACAGCTTTGTCAACACTCCAAAGCCAGCCTATTACACTAAGCACCTTGCAGGAGGTTTTAAACTCCACCATCTTAGTTGGCTATGGTCTCACCACCCAAGTGTATAATAATTGAGGATTTAAGTGAGTGCCCTTAGGAGAAGAAAGAGAATAATTACTACTTGACTTGAGCTCTTCATTACAATGATTGAGGCTCACTCTTTTGGGAGGTTTAGAGGTGCCACTCAACTTGTATGCCCAGTTAGCAAAACTTTATCAAAAGCCTTTTTGAAAATCCCAATAGCTTATGTCCACTGTCCCATGAGCCCCTGCTTTCCACATTATCTCCTTCATTCTCTCTATTATTTCCCACCACATTTGTCAAACAAAATTTACCCTTTTTAAAACCACAATGGCTAGTTTTTGTCAGTTCGTATTTCTCCAGATGTTTTGTGATCTCATTCCTTCTTAATGCCTCTCAGATCTACCTACCTCTGAGGTTAGGCAGGACAGCCTATAATTTCTCATCCCTGTCCACTCTAAATGGGTCCCTGGCTAAGCAACAGCCCCCTTCAGTGAGGTCAGCCAGAGAAAGTCACACATATTGTAAACACGCCGCGAGCTATTCAGTAATAACATTCAGTGCAGTTTGCTTTAGTTCAGAGGCCAAGGGGATTTGGCAGAAAAAAATACACAAAAGGCTGTTCTATTGGAGTAAGCTTGACAAAGTCAACTGCTAGAGAAAACTAGAGCCAGACTTTTGGCATCCAGGAAGGAAAGAAAAGTTACTCTTCTCATCCAGTTCTTTGTGAACCTCAGAATAAGAAAACAGATATTATACGTGGCTGCCTGTGCTGCCTTTGTGACTTTCTTCTTTCAATTATTAAACTACAGTGTTAAAACCAGGTTCAGCAATGACCTGACCCACAGTGGTGGATTTACCTATTGTAGACACCACCCACCCCAGTCTTTGTTGATGAATTTGCCTCATTCATGCAAAATTATGGAGTGAGGGAAAATGTCAGGTTTGGGGGCTATGCCATTGGTTCATTCCTGCTCACTGTTTCTCATTTTTAGCTCCTCTCCTCTGAAATGCTAACTCAGACTAACAATGCCCTGTGGTTCCTGAAATTTACATCAGTGATCCTTGCCCTCATAACATTGGATCTAGCTTTCACTCTCTAACCTGCTATGACATAGGCTTTAAGAGTCTTCTCACATTCTTATCAAACTCCACAGAGCCCGACTAACCAGGCCAGTTCCACACAGCCTCCTTTGTAGAGACTGAAGAACCAGGAAAATTGGCTACAATGAGTTCAAATAGAGCATGGGGATGAGTAAAAAAGTGCAGCTATAAGTGGACTCGGTTTGAGAAGGTCACACAGAACCAATGCTGAGAGGACTGGAACAGTGTCAAAGGGCATCAGTAAGAATAGCGGGAGTCTGATTCTGAGAGGTGATATAGGGCAGACAAAACCCTAAAACGGTAGAAATGATGGCTAGAAAACTGACCACAGAGGCACGGTGGCAGCAAGGTCAGAAAGAATCAACAATTGGACCGACAGCTGCTGAAATGAGGTTTCATTGTCCTGATTTCCTGCCATGTGGGTCCTTGAGTATATGAGGCAGCAAAGAATGAATTGGAACATGTTGCAAATGACATTGGGTCATCCTTTTAATCCAGTTCATCCTAGGTGAATGATTGAAATGATCCTCGTTTTAATTACACAAAAGGGTTTGAAATATAAAGTCTTTTGTCCAGAACTGGTCCAAGGTGTTCAGGAGTAACTAATACCACCTTCTCAGCAGTGCACAAGACCACGCTAGTAAGATATGGGCTGGAAGGAGCAGGCAGGATGAGAGCAGAGTGGAGGCCATGTAGCTAGGCAGTCCCTCTACTGCTTTTACTGCGATACACTTCCTTCTCAGTTTCTCTTTAAAGAAAAAAGCATTTGCTTCCCGGATGTCAGTTAGTGTAGGAGGCATGTGGGGTAGAGGATCTCTGTCAGGGGAGCGTGTGAAATAAATGACTTCACCCAGGGAGACAAAGAGTTTGTCTGGAGGCATTAGCATTCTGCTTCCGTGCATACCTCAAGATGTTGCAAGCTGGTTGGTTGGGTTGAAAATAAAGCATGAGCCATGAAAAATAATGTTGACTCATTCACACTAAAATTGAGAGCGCAAACTCAGGCCCATACCGCTGAACCCCAATGATTAAAGACAGCTCTTTAATGTACTCTCAGCACCACTACCATGACCTATAGTGAGTGTCTGTCTTCCTCTCTAAGGAGAGTCTTGGACATTGGTAAAAATTAAGTTGTTTACTCTCAGCAGTAAACAGAGAAGAGAGAATTCCTTGAGCAAAGCCCAACAGCATTAATAAAAACCATACTTCTCTAGTTAATAGTTAGGTTTTACGCACAATAGAGATGATGCATGTTCAGTTTATTAACAGCACAAGACTAAGCTACAACAAATCACCCCAAAGTGGTACACAGGTAAGAAGAAATGGTCTGCTCCTCATCGTGTCTCTGTCCAAGACTCTCTTTCTTCAAATACAAGATGATAGTCTTTAACAGGGCCTCTCCGGCCTTCCTTTCTTTCAATCCATTCTTTATTTATTGGAGGGTGGGACAGTCTTGCACATGCTAGGCAAAAGTTCTGGCACTAAGCTGTGTCCCCAGCCCTAGTTTCATTCATAAAGTTTACCTAGTCTGACTGTCTTTGGTTCAAATCTAACTGGCCAGCAAAACTAACCTAATCAAGTAACCCCATGTGAGGCAGGAAAGACAGGTACAGCTTCCCATCCCATTTCTCCTGCAGGAAACTTTGGCATTTTTTTACATACACCTTCAATGACTTCTTCCAAGAAATACTAAGTAGAAAGAGGGAGGTATTAACAGGCATTTTATTTAACACAGCTATTAGGAACAAAGAAATCACTATATTTAGAGTAAGCCAAATCTGCTTATGAAGCATGGTATTCTCCTCCTCATCTCCTCAAAAATTCCTCTTTTTCTTTCTTTCATAATAACATTTTAGCAAGTGTCTTCACTCTCCTAGGTTCATCTGTAAATTGCAAAAAGTAATAACTATCTATGAGAACTGCTTTGAGAATTCAGCAAAGAACACATGTAAAACATTTAACCTTACACCTGGCTAAGGAGGCATTTTGGGAGTGAAAATACCCAACTTTCTTTGTTTAATAACAACCTTTTCCAGCTAACTGAATATTCAAGAAATTTAGGAAGAATTTAAGGTTTCATATTAGCCCTAGGTGGCCAGAAATCTCTCACTTCAGTGTCCTTAGTATACATGAGTGTTCTCAGTATTGGAGTGAAAAAGCAGCTCAAAAGACTGGTCCTTCGACAGCTGGCCAAGAGAGCAAGGACTTAGGCCATGTATTGTGGTTTGGGAATTCTGCCTTCTGTGTTCAAACTCCAAAATTTTGAGAGAAGGCCTAGAAATCAGTTGAGAATTCTAGAGTTAGTTATTTTCTTAAAAATCATCAGCCACTAGGCCCTCAAGTCAATTTCCTTTAGAAAACACTGACTCAGCAAATTGCCAATAGTAGAAAAGTCATTTTAAAAATATTCAGAGCTAGGAATAACATTAAGGAAAAATAAGACCAGATACTTGGAAGGTACTGAAACTGAGGATAAAAGAGAGGAGAGGACTAATCTGGTGTCCCCAGCTAGTTACTGAATGAAGAAGAACAAGAAAGCAGGTCTCAGGATACTCAGATTCCATCACATCCTGTGATTTTTTTTCCATTTCATCAGAGATAAAAATATGTTTCCTCATGAAAGAAAACGGAAAATTGGTATGGAAGAAGGTGCATGGGGCTAAAAATTCAGTCTATGAGACCAAGCCCCACTTTGGCCTCCAGGTTGAGTGACTTGCTGCATGTAATGTCACGCACATCTGCCATCAGAAGTCCCCTGTGCAGCCGCTGGGAGCCCTGGGTTCCTTCCCTCGCTCCAGATAATACAGGCACGTGACACTTCTTAAAAGAGCAGCAGAACACCCAGGTTGTGCTTGGCTAACAGACTCACTCAGAGTTCTTTCCTCACTCTGTCCAAATAAAGGCAACCGCTTTCTGACCATGTTTTGTCAATAGCATTTTTGTGCTATCATCCCTGGGGTCACTGGTATTTGTTCTTGGACTATATTCTGGGAAGCTTTTTTACTGCCATGCTGAGCCTTCGCAGTAAGCCTAGAAAAGCCTCAATCACACAGGATGCCTCAGAGAAAAAGAGAAGAGAGGCAACAAGAAAAAAGGAATTGCAATATTAAGCTGTCCTATCCCAACTGCATAATGGTAAAACTGGTAAACTGAAGTTGTGGCTTCCTTTGGCTTCAAAACCTTTGCCAATAAGGTAGAAAAAAATAGGTTGAAAACTCACATCTGTGTTGACTGAAGTGACAGTGAGCCTTAGGATTTAAAATTCTCTTTCTGGCCTTAAATTCAACTCAAGCAGTATGCAGTCTGTGGCTACTTTAAGCTAAACTAGGTTTTCTGTTAAGGGCTGCAATTGAGGTAATGATGAGGACACTCTATTCTTTAAGGAGATTGTTGCTGGGTAAGATTGAGAGAGAAAGCAGTGAGAAGATAGAAACCTAATAGTAATATCATGCAGGACCTGAGTTAGTCTTATGTGCATTCTTTTCTTCTACTGACATTTATTGGAATTGCTGCCATGTGCCTGGGTACTATTAGCACCGGGAGCTTAAAGAATAAATAAGCCAAGATCTCAGTCTTCTAGGAATTCATGGTCCCACTGTGAATATGGATTTGTCTATCCCCTGAGACAGCCACAAGATTTCAGAGAAAGGAGATTATTTACAAAGTGATGAATCAAGCCTCCTGAGAAGTGGCATTTAAAGGAGGGCTTATATTTCCTAACCCAGACCTGACATCATCTAGATGTACCGAATAAAGAAACAGCTTGAACAAAAGCACAGAGGTAGGACAACAGAGTAAGGGTCACTAAACTAGTGGGTCAGTGTGTCTGGGGACTGGTTGGGCATGCAGGAAAGAAGCAGGGTGGCAGTAGGGACCACAGACAGAAGATGTGGGAATGATGTCCAGCTGGGGGAATGATAGATCACAGAGGCTAAGATGGTCACATGCAGATGGTAGATTGCATTAAGAGTGCTTCTGCACTTAAGCAATGGATAGCACACCTGAAGGATACTCATGTGCCACATAATGACATTTCCATCAACAATGAACTGCATGTACAATGATGGCCCTGTACAATTACTAGGACCCAGTGACATAGTAGCCACTCTCTTGGGTAAGAACAACCCATTATATTTACACAGCAATACAACCTAGTAACACATTGCTCAGATTATATCCCCACTGTTAGCACATGACTATATGTAGGAATGAGAAGCTGGCAGGTCAAGATTGTGTAACAGCAGAGGTTCAAAGTAACACATGTCTTGGCACTTAAATTGTGATTTTGAAATATATTTTATGCTGGAAGAAACTCAAAGTCCATTGACCTAGCTAGCTTCATGTGTGGGGCAGGAGTTTAATAAGACAGGCATGAAATATTCCACTAGGTCGGAAAACAGAAAGTTATCAAAGGCTACTGGGTTGTGTAGAAAGAACTCAGAGCCAGCTGGGAGAAGCTGCCACAGACAAAACATAAGGCAATTCTAATATCATATCAGCATAATGACTGAGGTGGATTAAATGCACTGCATATATTAAATCCACAATTTCATAGTGATATTATAAAGAAAGACACAGATTGGTCACCATTAGAAGATGCTAGGAAACCAATTGAGAAGAGAAAGAATCATTCCTTTATCTTATCTTTTCTACATGAAATGTCCCACTAAGAACCTAAACATTAAATGAAGAATACATTACCTTCACAGAAGTATTCCTAACAATAAATGAATAAGGTATGGTAGAACATCATCATTGAAATAACTATCACTGTCTTGCCTCTCCTTTTGAATGTTTCCAAGTACCAAAAACTATTGAAAGAGCACCAGGTAGATACTGTATTCCTCCTATGCCACCATGAGGTAGTCAAAAAAAGATGAATCCATAGATCAAATATGTAGATCTACCAGGCTATCTATACGAAATACAAGGACTGAGGAACATCTCCAGTGATTTTATGATTAACAATATCCAGACATCGGGAAGACAATCTAAGAATTAAAGAATTAGTTTCCTTAACAGAGAGAGAGAGACAGAGACAAAGAAATAATATTTTAAAAAGGACACTTAAATGTTATCAACTAATCACAAATGTGGATTTTATTAGGATTTTGCTAAAAACTGAAAAATAAAGTTATTTATGAGATTTAGGTATATGATAATATTAAAAAATTATTGCTAACTGCTCTTTGAGCCATGAATAGTTCATTTTGGTTATGTTTCTTAAACATTCCTTACATTTAAGGAATGCTTACAGGTAAAAAGATGTGAGGCATGAGATTTGAATCAATATGTTGTCAATGAGAGGGGTCAGGGTAGAGGTCTAGTGTTATCATCAATCTTTTGATCTTATGATTGGCACATGCGAATTCATGATTGTTTCTACTTTTGTGTGTGCTTGAAATGCTTCCTAATGAAACCAAAACAATAATAAAGCACCAGAGTATTGCACAGGGACTTTGGGAATGAGAGACAAATGCCAGAGACATATCTGTGGAGGCCCGTGGGGAAGCTGATCTCTGGCAGAGTGCCTGGCTGGGAGACGTTCACATTCTGACAGCTCTTGGCTGTTTCCTTTATCTTGTTTTGCCTCAAACTATTCTTTGTTTGAATTTTCCTACTACATCTTTTAGACAACATTTCCATTTTTAACACTCTGATCAAGCCTGGCCTTCTCCACCTCCTTCTTGGAGCCTCCCCTGAGTCGCCCAGTCTGAGGCTTTGCAGAGTTCTCCATCCTCTGAGCCCAGCCCCATGTGCTCCCTCCCCACAACACAGCATGTGCCTGACCCTAAGCATTAATTCCCAGGATTGTGCTGGTCCCTCATCTCCATCCAACAAGGCTGTCACTCAATAGATGTTGAAATTAGTAAAACGACAATGGCATAACTGTTTTCTGGCTGCCCAGAACAAGGAGAGTGCCCTTCCTAGAAGTAAAGGGACAAGAGAAGTTAGACTTCAAGGTGGGTGATAAATTTTGTTTTGGAAATATTGTGTCTAAATATCAAAAGATTCGAATTCAAAAAGAAAGTTTGAAATGGGGCTGGGGATTTAGTTCAGTGGCCTAAGCACCTGCCTGGCAGGCGTGAGGTGGTGAGTTTGATCCCCAGTATCAAAACCAAAAAAAAAAAAAAAAAAAAAAAAAAAAAAAAAAAAAAAAAAAAAAAAAAAAAAAAAAAAAAAAAAAAAAAAAAAAAAAAAAAGAAAGAAAGAAAAAGAAAAAGAAAAGAAAGAAAAGTTTGAAACAGATCTATGTACTCAGAAGCTACCTTCACTGAGAAAAGAATTTTAAATCTCAGAAAAGAATAGCTTTGTAAGAGGAGAGGAACACTTGGTGAAAATACCACTGGAGATAGACTTGGGAGCTAAGGAGAAACATGTTTTATAAAAGCATATTCCCAATTATTTACAAAGAGGTATACTGTAAGACAGAATACAAGATGAACACTCAAGGAATTAAACTCTACACATGTTCTGAACTGAGCCAGAGAAGGAGATCCTTAATATCCTACAAGAAAGAGGCTCCATCAAGGGAAAGGAATAAATGAAGGCAGGTAAGAGGTTTGAAACCAGACTTGAAGGTCAATGGAGCCAAAAATGGTTGAAGGTGGTGGTGGGGAATTTCCTTTTCACAAAACTGGTGATAGATACAGGTATGTGCTAGAAAGCCAGATCATTTTTCCCTGATATTGCACGAAACTTTCTAGGGAAAGACAAAGTAAGAATGAGGAATTTACAACTGCCCATGTTCCTCCCATTAGCAAAATATTATTTGTTCTTAAATTCAGAAACAAAGCTATGTAAGACTAAATATCATCTTAATCTTTGACATATGGAAAGCCAGTTTTTCCAATACCATTACTTAAAGATACCATTAATTAAAGATGCTATCTTTCTTCCAGTGAATTAAAGATGCTATCTTTCTTCCAGTGAATGTTTTTGGCCCCTTTGTCAAAGATAAGGTGCCTGAGTGTCTTTGTAGTCATATCTGCATCTTTTAGTCTGTTCCATGGATGCTCAGGTCTGGGTGTTGTTGTTGTTGTTGTTGTTGTTCTGTTTTTTTGTTTTTTTTTTCTACCACCATGCTGTTTTTATCACAGTAACTTTGGAATACAATTTCAGGTGAGGGATTATGATGCCTCCTGTCTTGCCCTTGTTGCCCAGGATTGCTTTTGCTTTCCTAGGTCTCTTCTGTGTACAAATGAATTTTAGGAATATTTTCTCTAGATCTGTGAGGTATGCTAATGGTATTCTAATTAGGATTGCATTAAATCAGTATAACAGTTTTGGGAGTATGGGCATTTTTTTTTTTTTTTTTTTTTTTTTTGCGGCACCGGGGATTGAACTCACAACCTCACGCCTGCCAGGGCAGGCACTTAAGGCACTGAGCCAAACTCCCAGCCCTAGTTTTTTGAGGCAGGGTCACACTATGTAGCTCAGGCCAGCCTTGTGCTCGCGTTGTAGCCCAAGCCGGCCTCGAACTCACAATACTCCGCCTACCTCAGCCTCCCGAGTGCTGGGATTAAAGGTGTGCGCCACCACGCCCGGCTAGTACGGGCATTTTCACAGTGTTGGTTCTTCCTATCCATGAGCAAAGGATATCTTTCATTTTCTGATATCCTTTTCAATCTCCTTTCTTAGAGTACTGTAATTTTCAAACTAGACCCATGTCTATCATCATGCACTAAACTAAAGTCAAAATGAATCACAGATTTAAATATTTAAGCAGAAACACTAAATCTACTGAAAAAGAAAGTAGATAGAAATCTTGAAGACATAGGGGTAGACAGAGAGTTCATGAACAAAACCCAAACTGCACAGGAAGTACTTCAAAGAATCAACAACTGGAATCTCATCTTATTGAAAAGTTTTTGCACCTCAAAAGAAATGACCAACAGAGTGAAAAGAAAACCCACAGAATGGGAAAAAATTTTAGCCAACTGTGCCTCTAAAAAAGAACTTCTACCTAGAACATATAAAGAATTGAAAAAATCAGGCCACCCAAATTCAAAGACCCACTCCAAAAATGGCATCTGAGAGGAATACATACTTCTCAAATGAAGAAATACAAATGTCAAATAGTACATGAAAAAATATTCAACATCAATGGTCATTCGAGAAATGCAAATTAAAGCAACACTGAGATTCCATCTCATACCAGAAAGAATGGCTATCACTAAGCAATCAACCAGTAACAAATGCTGGTGGGGCTGCCAGGAAAATGGAACCCTTCTCCACTGTTGTTTGGGAGTGCAGACTGGTACAACCACTGTGGAAATCAGTATGGAGATTCCTTAAAAAAAAAACAGGATTAGAGGTCCCATTCTACCCAGCTATCTCCCTTTGGGTATTTCCCCAGAAGAATTAAAAAGATCATACCACAGATACATATATATATATATATATATATATATATATATATATATATATATATATATATATATATATATATACATATATATATACCCATGTTTATAGCAGCCCAATTTGTAATAGCTAAATCTTGCAAGTAACCCAAATGCCCACCACCTAAGGAATGGATAAAAAGGATGTGATATTTTTATATGATGGAATACTATGCAGCTATAAAGAAGGATAAACTCGATGCTTTTATAAGCAAATGAATGCAACTGGAGACCATACTCATAAGTGAAATAAATCAGACTTGTATGTGTAAACATCATATTGTCTCCATAGTATAAGAAAGTAAAAGTGTAAATAAGATTCAGAAGTACAATAGATATTGCAAAAGAAAAAGAAAGTGCTCAAATGGAAAGAACAACTGGGATGGGAGAAAGGAGAAAAGCAAGGATGGAAAAGAAAAAAAAACATATATATATATATGATAGTTAAGATAATTACACTACCAATTTCTTTTAGTTCATTGAACACTTTGTGCTTATATTGTTCGATCAATTTTTCATGTCTAAATCTTGTAATCTGAGCAACTACTGTGAAGATAACAATATACCATACATTAACCATTGTCAATTTCCTATCATCTTGATATGAAATTCTGTATCATTGTTCTATTGCTTTTTCTCTTTAAAATAAAAAATAGATATCATTTATTCAGCAATTGCTATGTATTAGGCTGTTCCTTGTGTTTTACTTACATCGGCTCACTGAGTCTTCCCAACCTAAGCCCATGGGCACAGTGCTTCCTTAATCACCTCATGCTGCAGACGAAGAAATCCAAGCACTGAGAGGTTAGGTAACTTATGAAAAGTCAGCTTGAGAAAGGCAGACCCAGAACTTGAATCCAATGGTTTCGCTTTAGCATCTGTTCTTCACCACACCCTATAGCCGATTAGGTGAGGTGAGGTAACTTTCATTATAACCATTTTTTTATAGAACAGAAAACCAGTTCAGTGAATACAAGTAGCTTGCCAACCAGTTACAGGCAGAGCCAAGATTCAAAGCCACATTTTCCTATGCCAACTCTAGTACTTTTTTTCCATTACCCATTGTTACATCCTCTTGGTGAAGGAGACAAAGATGTTATCTGTTAAAAGTCTGAAAATATCCCAGGGGAATCTGTGTACCTGTAGGGAATTTTTAAAAACTGAAAAAGCTTGAGACAGTTTTTGTGACTAATGTGATAATGTGGCAACAACAGGTACAATTTCAATACATGTGTTATTACCATAAAGCAAATTTCAATACAAAGGTAGAATTATTAATAAATATTTATTGAATGAATGAATGAAACTGGTAAAGACATCTCTGTGTCTCCATCTATTGGCCCCAGGCAATTACCTACAATAAACTGTGGCATTAGAAATTATAGCCCGCATTTATTGAAGCTTATTATATTTCCAGCACTATAGCAAGCATATTGCATGTATAACCTCATTTAACTTTTGTGAGATTCTTACCAAGTGCTATACTATTATTATTACCTTCCCTTTTAGAGAACTGACATATGCACTTTGCCTAAGTCAATAGGGCAAATAAATGAGGAACCAAGTTTCATCCCTACTTTAGCTGGGTCCAGAGTCCATGTTCTTAGATATTAAACACGTCAGTCAGTGTTTGCCCTGTCTGCCAGGCTTCTAGAAGACCTAGTCCTCATCTTAGACATTCAAGTAAGTCTCAGGTTTCCTATTGAGAACCATCAAATCTCAGCCTCTATTATGTCTGGTGGTCATTTAGTCCAAGTGTTTTTATACTACAGGTGACTTCTTGCCTGTGATTTTATGCAACAAAAAAAAAATGAGTTGAAACAATTACATTTTTATTATGGAAATTTAGAATTAAGTTAACTGAAGCATTAATTAAGCAAGCAAGAAAAGTACAGTTATATGAGCATAAGTGGGACTGGACCTTCTAGGATCATATAAAAGTCAATGATGGAATAAGGAGAACAAGTCAATGAAAAAAGGTAGAAGAGTATGGAACAGACATGCAGAAACTAGCAGTGATACTACAAGGAAAAGATCAAATGGCCCTAATGAGTTCATAGAAAGTAGATTTCTACCTTTGATCTTCTAGCTCTAGTTCTTATCTATTTGGATGGTGTGCAGTTCATTTCTCTGGTAAGCAGCCTTCAAGATGGCACCCAATGGTTACTATCTCCTGAAATTCACACACACCTATGCCCCCTCACACAGATTTGGTACCTATAACAAATAAAACATGGCAGAAGTGACAGTATGTCACTTTAGGGGTTAGGTTACAAAATACTGTTGCATTTTAAGACCAGAATTAAGTTAGAATTAAGAATCGCCTTCTAGGATCACTCACTAGGGAAAGGTCATGTACTAAGGATACTCAAGCAATCTAGAGAAAATTCTACCTGGAGAAAAAGAGATGTTTTGTCCACATCTGGTGAGGAACCAAGCCTGCAACACCCTTGTGAGTGAGCTTGGAAGTAAATTCTCCTATCCAAACCTAGGAATAACTGTGGGACTGCAATGTTATGAGAGAACTCCAGCCAGAACAGCGTAGAGAAGCTTCTCTTGGATTTCTAACTCATAAAAATTGTGAGAATAATAACTGTCTACCGTTTTAAACTGCTAAATTTGCAGGTAATTCATTACTCAGCACTAGATAATGAATACACTTTTCCTGAGAGTTCAGCTTCATTTAATGCCCCATGTTTTCAGAAAACACCCACTTGCTTGAACAAATTTGGGTATTCCTTTGTTTCTTCTAGCTGGAAGGATCAGATGTGAATCCATGCCACTACACTTAATCTTTAGAAATAACACAACTTACCTTAATTCCTATCCCTGTTTTCATTCTGTATGTTCTGCTTAAATAACTGTTGGGGTTTGGGCTTGGCCTGTTTTCTTCTTTGCATCTTCTTTTCCCAGGTTCCAGTTGCCCAATCTTAACCTATTGACAGGTTTGGCTGTGCACTAGACTCCTACCCCTCGACTAAGCTTAGACATGGGCATTGGATCCCGGCTGGATCCAATGCCCATGGAAATTTCCAGTCTTGGTTTTGAGTCTCACAAAGTTATCTTCAAATATGTCTCTCTTGCTACCACTTCCAGTGTCTCCCCCTTCAGAAACGCTTATACCTTTTCTCAACATCAACTTTTGAAATTTCACTATCATCGTCACCATTGAACAAATGGTTATCAGTACCTGCAATGTGTCAGGCATTGTGTTAGTTATTGCGGATACAGATATGAAATAAGCAATAGCCATGGCCATCCAGGAATTTTCAGTCTACAAATGGAAACAGGAAAATGAATAGTAATTTAATGTGATAACAGCTTCCATAGAGATGTATGCAGCTATATGAAGTTATAAATATCGTAGCAATTAATTTTCCCAGAGACGGAAAGGAAGATTTCAGTTTTAAGGATTGAAATTCGGTGGTTTGAGAAAACTAGGAATCCTTAACTAAATGATCAAGGAAAGAAAGTTACAGGCAAATGGAACAGCCAAAATAGGTTTCTTATTGCAAATGAAAATTTAAACTTTCCTTAGAGTTTGCAGTGGCCTCCTACTTAGAAAGTAATTATTTCCTGCATACATACTTGACCAAGTAATTCTAAGGATTTATTTTATAGTTATAAATACACTCTGTTATGGTTTAGATCAAAAATGACCTCCAAAACTCATTTATTCAGAGGCAAAGCTTTTGAGGGGTGACTAGATCAAGGGGGCTCAATAGCTAAATGTACTATTAGGAGGTTTGGCTTGGTAGGGAGAGGTGGGTCGCTGGGAGAATGACCTGGAAAGATTCATCTCCCTCCCCAGCTTTTCTCTTCTCTCTCAGATTCCCTCCTCTGGATCCCTCCATTATACTCTTTCTTCCTCGGAGTCAGCTGACCAATATGAGCCAAAATAAATAATTCTTCCTTTGAGTTTTGGGTACCAGGTACAGTATTGTGTTCCAGTGACCAGAGAGTGACTAAGACATTCTCCTAGATTAACAGGAAACGTTATGAATAAACTCAAAATGTATATTGAGACAGAAATGTACAGACTTGGTTACAACTTGTTTTAAACAAAGAACAGCCACAACTGAATTGTCAATTAGTAGTGAATTAGAAAAAAATAGATTAATGCATGCATACAGTGGAATACCAGCCAATTGCTGATAGGATGAGGCAACTGTATATACAGTTAAAGGAATAAAATACATTAAATGTAAAAGAAGGTACAGGGAAGTGTATATATTACACTGCGCGTGAGTGTGTGTGTGCGTGCGTGTGTGTTTGCCTGTCCATTTATTCAAAAAATATTTATTGAGCTCCTCCTATATGCCTGATACTATTTTGGAAGCTAACGATACAGTACAGAATGATGTATGGTAAAACATGGAACTTACCTTCTGATGCATTCTATACACGTAGACTCTCAATGACAAAAAGAATCAGGTAACGATTACTGTCCAATTACAAAAAGTCAGATTGAATGCTATTTCAAAACACATTCATTCTAAACTCCCTACTCACTCAATTCTTTCTGTAAACTCAAGCCAAGAAATAATCCTTGAAATATCTCTCAGACTGATGGTTTCTGTTCTGAGTTTATCTCTAGACTAAAGAAGGGTCAACTGTAATCAAAATGTGAGATTCTTTAAGGAGAAATACCATCCTGAGTCACAGAGAGAAATAAATTGATTTTGTGATAGGCTTGGAGTTGGTTACCAATACACAGTCCCTTGTGTGAAAGAAATCACAGAGCGGGACATGATTAGTATCATTCTAGCGCACTGCCACAACATAACTTTTCAAATAATTTTCAGCGACGAAGCAGAAAAATGTGCCAAGATTCCAGTAGCAACCCTAATAACCAGTTTCACAATGGTTCATGGGTGGGGGGTTGGCACACTTGCTGAAATATTAGCTCTCATGTTTTCATTCAGGTCCTATGAGAACACCCAGTCCTCCCTCCTCCAGCTGACCAGCCTGCTGACAATATATTACCTTCACCTCCAACCAACACAATTCACTAACAGCACCGTGGGTCCAAAGCTGAGTTCAGGCATGTGTTTGGATTAGGCGTGATCTGCGATGACAAAGGTTCCAAACCAACCACAAATCACGAGGCTGGATTTATGCAGGTAAGGGTGCTTACTGCAGTTATTCATCACAATTACATCATTTGGCTTTGGGATGGGGAAGGGGAAACAAGAAGCTTCTGAAATGAGCTTCTGGGCCCATCGGATTCGTTCCAGCCTCCCCCATCCTTGTCAGGGCTCTCCTGACATCCTCCATTGTACTGGCGGGCCCTGCCAGATATCTGTCTTTCAACAGAGACTGCCATTCAGACCCGGTCAGATGAGAGTCTCGTGATACCGATCCCTGTCTCTCCAGAGTAAAATGAGGTCACTGTGCCCTGGGAGCGTCAGTGACCTCACGGCTGGGAGGCAACAATCCAATCTAAGATTCCAGAATGTGAGTCTTTATCTGCCAGACTCCATTGAAACTCCCTGTGAGTTATGCTGACTTCTATGTCTCTTTTTGTGATTTTCTCCCTGTTTTATAGGCAGTGCATTCCCCTCCCTGTTGGATATGAGGTGTTGTGGTCTCTCGGGGCCAAAAACCACTCTTGGCCCAGAGGCTTCTATTTGGCTTTCAGTCAAGTCTGGGAGACACTGCCCAAGATCTGACTCACAGCCTGCTCTGCAGGCTTTTTAAAGCAATGGGCCCACCGCAGGAAAATTTAGAATACAACAGTTGAATATTGCAGGTTCAGCTCATTCCACTTAAAGAGTGAGAAATATATTATAGTCAGTGTCAGTGTATATGTATAATTACAGAGTTAAGGCAACTTGGGGACAAGAGACTGACTAAATCATTTCAGTAAGAGAACAGTGGAGAACAAGTGGGTGGGCAGCGTGGGGGATGGTGAAGCCAGTAGCAACTGAGGCAAGAAAATGGTCAAGGCAATGGCAGGGAAATCTGGCCCACTTGGGCCAACAGAAACTCTGTAGCCATACATTGAGCATAAGCTGTCTGCAAGAGGAATATTCAAATGGAAATATTTGCTTTAATTTCTGGTCATTTTCACGTATACTAATAAAATTATTGCCAGCAGAGCAAGCCGTCATTTCCCAAGTATTAGTGCTTAAAAACAAGGTTAAATTTTTTAAAAAGTGATTTGACTTAAAATGCATTTGATGAAAAACATTAAGTTACATTACAAGGGGTCCTTTAACTATACCAAAAATCACAAAGGTAGCTCACAAACGACCGGCATTTTGGAAACCCGTCCTTGACCCTTGTATTTTATCAAAAACTGACTGAACACCTCCTTTGCACCAAACACTGCCAAGAACTGGGCATCTGCCCAGAAAGACTGTACTACTGAAGGGAGTGAGAAAAATAAACCATTGCAAAAGATGCGTTATGGCACTGTCGATGCAGGAGTTAAGGGACTCAGCCAGGTTCATGGACTCCAAGCATCTGCCTGATGTGGAAGCAGAGTTCGGGGGCATCAGAGGAGTTGGGAATGTGGAGAATGGTGTCCCGGGCAGAGCACTGTGGACACCTTGGGAACACTGGAAAGCAGCCTGCCAGCCACCCCTGGGCCAGGTCCAGCTGCTATCAACGTCCATAGGGACTCTCCTTGATCTATTTCTAGATTCCCACATTTCACTAGCCCTGGAACTGGGCTATGATAGTTACCCCCACACTGGGTGCTCACCTCCAGATGTCCTGATCTCATCTCTTGGGGTCCAGACAGTTTCACCAGAATCACCAATTCCAACATTCACAACACCCAAAAGTCCCATTTCTAGATCGCTTGTCTGTGTGTGTGACTCATCGGTCTTTTGTTTTCAACCTTGAATTCTACAACAAAGCTAACAATCTTTCCCTAGAGTAGCGAAGTCAGAGGCCAAATCCTTACCCTTAGCACCTCCTAAAAGCGCTGTGTATCTGATCAACAAGAGAAAAAACAAATTCATGAATTGGAACAGCTGGTGGTTGATTTTCCTCTTCCAAATCCAGTGCCCTTCATTTCAGAAACCCTGGAGAACTTGCACAATTAAAAAGTGCAATTAATTAGAATACTTAAAATCCAGCAGCAGCCACATTGAAAACAGCAGCTCTGCTGCTGCTGCTTCTGACTATGCCAGTGGGCACTGCCAACTTCAAGAGATAGGACCCACACAGCACCCAGGAGGCTAATAAAGGACCATATGCAGCTGAGATGTGAGGTTATAGCTAGGTTATGGGTCGAGTTATTTGGCAATGATGAAATTGCATATCCTTAATGAGGAACTATATAAGCTTTTTGAACTTTTTTTACAATAATGCCTTTCTGGCCATCAGTTTTCTATACTTCTCTGCCTCTAAAAAGGAAAAAAGAAAAGTAATCATATAATAAAAAATTATTTTAAAAAAGTTATTCAAGTATCTTTGCCTCTTGTTTGCTCTTTGAAAGAGACAGTCTCGAATAGTACCTGGTGCATGATAAGCACTTGATAAACACTAGTTTTATAAGGTGGTGAATTTGAAGGACATAAAAATAAATTTTATCCAGTGTTGAAAAGTACTTTCCTACAGATGTCGGTACGAGACATAAATGAAAGAATTGTTAGTATCTATAGCAGCTTTTCATGAAGATAAAAGTCATCTTTGTTTTTGCATCCTCTTCTGCACTTCTCAGAGAGTCTTCCCTTATATTAACCATTCTACAACATCAGAGAATAATATTTCCATTTCTTAGAGGAAGAAACTAAAATCTGTGGGAGAAAGTGTGCCATGGCCTCACCGCTGGTTGGAAAGACCTGGGGACTCTCTGCTGGTCCTTCTTACACTGCATTTCCAGTAATAATTGTGTCCTGATCTGTGGTTCTGAATCGTTGGACACACCATACACTGGTTTCCAAAATGGGAACTACTCAAAGAGGGAAATTTTTGAGGAATAAAAAGAATCTCCTTTTTAGCAAAAAAAAATCTATTCTACATAGAGTCACTGAGCAGATAACTAATGACTCATCTTGAGGAAGAGCTCCTAAGTGTAAGGAATTGTGTTTTTAAAATAGGAGGGTCAAAATGGAGGGGTGAAACCAGAAAACTAAAGCTCAAGCAAGATTTCTTCCTACTTGTAAAGCTGAATTGGTATCCTTAAGGACAGATAAGTTTTGCCCTAAAGTTAGAATCTACTGCAGGGACTGTCTTTCAACAGGGTATCTCTTCCCATGTGTTCTTTCCTTCACTGAATCTTTGGAGGTGCTACCTGTCTCCCAATAACTACATTCCCCCTAAAATGTCATCTTCCTAGGCATGACCAAACTGTGCCTCTCTAGTTCATTTTATCAAGCTTGAAGTGCATTCTTCCTCTGACACTTTCTAATGTCCTTTCAATGACATCAAAGTGCAACTTACTAGCAACAGGTACATGCTATGCTTTGCCCTATAATCATTGACATGTGCTTCTTTATAGCACAACCAAATTCCTTCTGGTAGATGGTGATTTTTTTTTTTTGTTTTGTTTTGTTTTTTGGACTGTAAACTGTCAAGGACAGAAACTAGAGATTCATTCTTCTTGTTTGTTTGGTTTTGGTTTTTGGTTTTTTGAGACAGGGTCTTGCTGTATAGTTCAGGCTGCCCCTGAACTCATTATGCAGTCCAGGCTGGCCTCGAACTTGCAGCAATCCTCCTGCCTCAGCCTCCTGAGTGCTGGGATTATAGGCATGCACCACACTTGGCTTAGAGATTCATTCTTTTTTTACAGGCTTTCTCATTTCTCTGCTCCAAAATATCTAATTCATTTAAAGATATTGTTGATTTTTCCCCTTTCATATTCTCTAACTGTGTTATTTTCACACCTAAACACAATATAACTGGGTAATCATTAAAATCACAACTCAAAAGAAAAATTCCACATATTCAGTAAGACAAGTGTAATAAAATAGCATTCACAGTTTAGCTACATATTCTATTTTATTTTTATTAACATGTATTCATTGTACATATCAATGGTGTTCTTTTTTAATACATGCATATATTTTCTATTTTAAAAATTGCTTTTGCCCATATTCTCTCCTGTTCCACAAATTCCAGGTGCTCTCTCTGACTAAATTTATGTCCAAAAGGAAAACCATGAAAAAAGTGTCTTTAATTGCTTAATTCCTTTCAGCTATTTAGGCATTAATCTAATCCACACCATTTTGCTGGTATCATTTACTAGCTAGTTTTTAAAAATATGTTCAAATTTCCATTTGCCCAGGTGGCAAGATTATATTTCAGGATTAGAAGGCAGGGAGAAACTGGGGTTGGAAAATGATTGCTGCTTTATTAGAGGCATTAATGCAGCAATTTCACTCTTTTCAGAGGAATTTCACCAATTTTCTGCTTGCAGGCTAATCATCTTACTGGGAATTAAGAAAACAGAGACATGATTTAAACTGTTCCATCCACCAACTGTTTCTAAAAGCTCTTAATTTAATCCTAGGAGGTACCTTTCCACACCAAATAATCCTGTTGAGAAACGTCTTTGTGTATTTTGTGAGCTGCTCTCATTCTTATTAATCAAAGATGAAGACTCTAAACTTATGGGCGCAGCGCTATCTAGCGGTAGGACTGGGTTAACCAGGAGCCTTAAATCAGCTGGTTTCTAGTTGGCTTTTGAGACAAGTTCCAGCAGTCCCGCAGCTTGCTGAGGAAGCAAAGTAAACTTTGCTGTTTTCTTAAGTGGTGACATACCACCTTGCTAGAATATAAAATGAGAAAGAGGTCTTGATGACCTGAGCCTCTTCTGTATGGCTGCCCCTCTATTAAGATTTTCTCTCCAATTACAGAGATGATTCCTAAAAGAGTAGATTGAGAACTGCTTCAGAAATGGGAAATAAGAAGAAATCCAGCCTCCTGTTTCCACCTCAGAAGGCAGGAAGAGTGCCGTGTCTGCGGTAGATGAAGGTCCCACTGGCCAGTCGTCCCTTGCTGGTGCCTGGTATATGCTTAGCAACATGCATGTGCCAGGTGAGACAGAGAAGGAAAAGAAAGTGTCATTGTTTCTCAAAAAGTGCTGCCGAGGTGGCAATGGAAGTGTAAAGAGTAAAGACGATTTATGTTAAATGCACATTCACTAAGAAGTCAAGGAGCATGGAGCTGGAAGCCAGGAGAAGGGACAGAGTCCAGGACAGGAGATGTGCATCAGTTCACCGCTGACCGTGACTTTCCTCACTTTCCTAATCCGAAGGCCAAGCTATGAATCCCTTTGTCGTAGGTGGTTACGCTGGCAAGAGGCACTAATCAGTAACGCTTTCAACACAGGGTTTCACACACAACTGCACAGCAAAGAGAAGCCACCATTGAGAAGATGAAGGCATTTTGCAGCAATACGTGGAATTTGAGTGGTGGGGAACATGGCATGGATCTTATTCTGCCAACACCCTGAGTGGGTTTCAGACAAGGAAAGGAAAATGACAGTACTTTTAGAGGAGAACAGCCTCATAGAAGAGGTACTGCCGGGGCTGCTGTGTGTTCAGCTGCTTATTTAAAGGTTCCTGCAAGATCAGACCCTGAGCAAACTGTCAAAGGGAGTCTAAGGGTCTCCTGTTACCATCAGTGATCACACAGCATCTCTCTACTACTCTGTTGACCAGGCTCAGGTTCACTTTCTTCAGCTCATTTCATTTAACAGAAATGTGGAGTCCACATTTACTGATGTATCTAGGACTAATACATGCACACGTTTCCTGTATAATGCATGTAAATATGCATTCCTACACACATATCCAGTCAGCTCTCCTTATGCATGAATTCCATGGAATCAGTCCCCCTTTGATACTGAAAACAACCACACAGACACACACACACACGCATGTGCACACCCTATATTTGATAATAAAAGTGTTTTTTGTTTTAAATCAAAACTATAACTATACTGGCAGCATCTATGAGTGTTCACAGCATGCTATGTAAGACAAAGTGGCCTCTGAAATCCCATTTAACACTTGGCTACTTTCTATCTATCTACACACTGCTTAGTTACAGCTACAACAATCAAACTGAGGATAAGTTACTAACATCTGAATATCCTGGAGATCTGTTTTCCATGAAACACATTTGATAATGCTTTTTAAAAGCCCTGCCTAATAAGACTTAAACTAGACAGTGTGATTTCTCCCTCTCAGTAACTGTTAAAGCCCTGTGCCTGGTGTCCTCCCCTGTTCCATGCCCTCAGAATGGAGAAGATGCTGTCGGCTAGACACCCGCATCTCCCATCACATCCCTTCCTCCCACCCTGGAAAACTGGCCTCTCTGGTCTGCACCATACTCTCTGTGCTGTATCTTCCAGTTGGGTCCAGCAAGTGGGAATCAGGGGAGGGTTCGGTGTCTCTCTGTCCACACCTTTTCCAGCAGAGCCACGGCAACCCTGCCGACCCCCTCAGGTTTAGACACAGCTATCCGAGTCCCTGAATTCTGCTAAATTTCCCCACCTCACCCTTTGTTCCCCTAGTCCCTGTCCTATCTTCCCCCTGCAGATCCTTACCCTGTGCCCACACCTGCCACAGGGACCCTGTCAAACTCTCCCCAACTTCGGGACTGACTTTTTCTTTCTGGGGCCCCAGTTAACTTGTCTGTTCACTGGCTCACACATTCATCTGATGGCTCTGTCTGAAGCCTACTCCCCCAAGCAACATTTCCTGCTGTGCCAGCCACAGCTGATTAGGCCAGGTCTGGTTACCTGACTGAGCATGCCCCGACAGACCGGCTGGTCATCTGTGACTTGCGGGATCTGCTTCACCATATGAGCTCTGTCAATCCAATTGATTTCTTAGGAATGGAAAATGGATAGGCAGAGACCAGAGGATAGCAGCCATGGCAATGAATGTGTGGGAGTCAGGAGGTAACCCAGAGTGCGAGTCTGGGAGAGTCTGTTTCTGGGCAAATAACTGTCATTTCTACTGGCAAAGGAAAGAGACTGAGGAGCATGGAGAAGCTGAGATGGAAAGATACTGTTTCCAAGGCTGCTTTGGTACTCAGGGAGTGTCCGCTCCAGGGAGCCTAGCCAGAAACTCTTTCTGGATGGTTCCAGTTCCCATGAGACTACCGCATCTACACGAAACCTCTCTTGGCTTGGACAAACCTGAGTTATTCTCTGTTTCTTAGCCAAAAAAAAAAAAAGCCCTTTGCACAGTTGCTAAGGTAAAATTTATTTTGTACTGTATACCAGGTACTGTGCTAGGTACCGAAAATAGCTATTGACAAAGCAAGACAGAGTTTTTGCCTGCAGCATGCTGACAACTGTATGTTGCTAGATGTGAAATGATGTGGGGAGAGGAAAATATCCCTGAAAAAATAAAAGTGAAATCAAAGAGAATCTTGGAGTCAGGAAGGTCTCTTAAAATTGTTCATGAATACTAAAACTAGCAATGATTGCCCTAATCTTGTACAGCCTGCTGGATCTAGTTGCCTTTCTACCTTGCTCTAATCTGTGTTGATCTGTGAGGACAGAAAGACCAGGTGAGCTGTTCAAACTGGCCGGGTCTAAGGTGGCTGCCAGAGTGACTGCCAGACAACCTCTGACTTCATCATAATGCCGCATGCCAAATGACACACCTCAGCACCATGACATTTGGCAATTGTCCTGATGACGACCAGAAGGAACCATAAAAGGAACAAAAAGAGGTGCTGCCCTCATTCCCACAAAATCTTTCCCCTTTCCTCCCAAAAGACACAAATAGTCTCCCCATTTATTAGCTTACCCTTCTCCCTCTTTCACCATATATCTATAATAAATCAAACAAAAATTTATATAATAAAGTTCTTATACTGCTCAAAGTGATATCATAATGAAAATCAGGAAAAGATGGGGTAAATGTCCTATAAAAGAAAGATGACTGCAAAATGTAAAGCATAATTCTGCATTAGATACTACAGGGGAATACATTTTCTATTTCTCAAAGAACACTTGGGAAATGTAGGGATGGGAAAATGAGACCTAGAACTCTTATGTAAAGACAGTTGGACTACTCCATCTATGGATTCCACATCCACAGATTCAATCCAACATGATTAAAAACATTAAAAATATCTGAAAATAAATTATATCTTCACTGAACATGAACAGATTTTTGTTCTTGCCATTATTCCTTAAACAATATGGAAAAATGCCTTCTTAGCTAGTATTTACATTGTATTATTATCATAACCAAGAGATGATTTAAAGTATGTGAAAGAATATGAATAGGTTTTATGCAAATATACCATTTTATATAAAAGACTTAAATGTGATGTTCTGGGTATGCACATGGATCGTGGACCCAATCCTCCTCACCAAGGGACCTAGTGACAACTTTATTTCTGTGAAGACATGGGACCAGAGACACATAACCAGCTCCCCAGTGTATAACATACTATTTCCCAATAACTGTAAATTTTATTTCTAGTTTGCTACTATTTCTATATTATAATCAGTGCACCCAAAGATGAGGCTTACCTATAGCAGTATACTCAGCAACAACTCTATCTCTGGTCTGAAGGGTTGTGACACCCATGGAAAATGCTGTACTGCCAAACATACCTACTAAAATGACAACTTATCACAGGGCAAAACCAGCAAGTTTCCTGATTTTGTTCAAATCCACTGTATGTTGATGGTTCAAACACAAAAACAGATGATCCATGGTTGCATTAGGGCAGAATCACCTCTGCTGAAAGGTCTATATTTTTTAATTTAAAAGTATTTCAAGAGACAAGGAAAGTTTTGAAAATTTTGGGAGGCTGAGGGAGAACAAATAAGTATTTAGGCATTGGGTATAGAGCACAGATAGATGGCATAATTTGGTGTCAAGTAAAAATAAAGAAATAAAAGGAAAATTTTTAGCCTGCATTAGACTTTATGGTGGGCTACAAAAGCCTAATTGAGTATGCAGTGAGGTGCACAGAAAAACGTATATTATATAATAGCAACTTAAGTGAATCAACATCACCAATGAGGAAGAAATAAAAACAACTTCTTCTACTGACAGATTTACCAACTTTAAGAGCTTTTGGTTTTCCTTCAAGATAAGAAAGCATGCATGATTCATTGTATTGCTTCTTGGTTTTAAGATGAGTGCCCAGCATTTGTATTAAATCTGAGTGTCTCTTCCTCCATCATGTAGTCACAATTTCCAATATCAGAATTTTCTCAATTGGTGGATATTTCTTTATACTTCTTGTTTTTCTTAATTATTTTCCATTTAATCAAAGTGTTGTGCCATTTGATAAAATGTCAGATACATATTGTAAGACATGGTTCAGCTGAACATTTTCATCTTTAACTTGAAAGATTAGAACAAAAGCCAGCTTCATTAAACATGGAAAAATACTAATTGCAGTTTGAAGATTTTAAAGACCCAATGAAAAGTAAAATAAACTGTGGTTGGTAAGAAGTCACTTTAATACACGAAAGGAATAAAAACAAAAATATGTATGATAACGATTACTGCATTGTCCAAATGAAACTAAGGTAAACATTAAATATATACATCACAAACACAATGTATATTGCACAATTTTAAGAAAAAAATTATTAGCATATAAACACTAATTAAAATATATAAGCTAATTTAATCCTCACAAAAACCTTTTAAAGTGTGTACTACTATTATACATATTTTGCAGATGGCACAGAGAGGTTGAGTAATTTGCTCATATTCCCACAGTGAGTATCACAACTGGAATTGAAACCCAAGCAGTCTGGCTCCAAAGGTCATGTTTCTAATCATGTTTAACCAGTCAGGAAATATTTCAAAATGCATGAGTGCTCTGTTTTCAGTACATGCTATACTGTACCAGTCAACTTTTAGTCTAATAACAGACAATCCCATTTCCTCAAGGATTACAGCAGTAATGTTTATTTCTTGCCTTCATCACACAAGAGCTGTGAGTTGACCTTGACTTTAATCATCTCTCCTGGGCTCAGGGTGGCTCACTTCACCTCAACAGAATGTGTCTGCTTGTAGAACCATGATGAAGGAATAACATCTCTGGGACTTGCAGTGGACATAATTCAAGAGTGGTACAGGTAAGCTGAGAAAAACACACCCAATTACTGCCTCTTCTTGAAACAAGGTAAATGTCTAGTCTGCTCACATCCTATTGGCCAAAGCAAGTCATAGAATTAAGCACAAAGTCAATAGGGGAGGAGGTTGTCTATTCCTCTCAGAGGTGCATAGATTAGATAGAGGGAATGAATGGTTGAGAGCAATAATTCATTACCTCAACGTCTCTTCAGCCTAGCTAGATGACCTCTCATAGTTAAATTAAGAAACAAGACTAGCGTAAAAATAATCAGAAAACCATCCTCATTTTGCACAGTGTCATAGTTCTTTTTGTCTCATTGCCGAGACAAAATACCTGATGCCCAAAATTAGGGAGGGAAAGGTTTATTTCTTACAGTTCTTGGGGGTCTCAGTCCATACTCACTTGGCTCCAAGGCAGTGTGGCATGGCAGGGGGGTCTGCCATTCATGGTGGCTGCAAAACAGCAAGGAGTGAACTGGCAACAGAGCAAGACACACCTTCTTCCCACCCTTACACTATGTGTCGGCTCTACCCCTGGGCGAGTGCAGCACTCATACCACCAAGCCCAGCACCAGACTCAGCCCCATCCATGAATACCTGAGGCTTAAGTGGGGCCCATCCAACCACACTATAACATTCTACCCCTGACCCCTGAAAGACTCATGTACATCCTTAATACAAAAGACATTTAGTCCATCTCCAAGAGTTGCCAAAGTCCTAACAGTTTCAGCATTTCTGAAAAGTCCAAGTCCCAACTCTCCTCTGAGATCTATAGCAAAATCTTAACTGTAACCTCATGTACAAATGAAAACAAGGTTAAATGCTTCCAACATGTAAAGGCACAAAATAAACATTACCATTCAAAAAGTTACTAACAGGGGAATACAAAGCATCAGAACCAAAGCAAGTCCAAAATTCAGCAGGGTGAACATTAAGTCCCATAGTTTCAGGTTCAGCATCTGAAACAATCTGTGGCAAATTGTAAGCTCCAAAGGGTTTGAGTGATTCTACCACTGTGGCACTTCCAGGGGCTCCAGTTTCTATACTCTGTTAAGCCCATTCTGCTCGGTTTTTGCAGCTTTCCTTGGATGATTCACATTTTTTGGCTTTTCCAAACTTCTGGAGTCTCCACTGCACTTTTGGTTTCACCCTTACATCTTTACATATTGCCCTCTCAGGGGGACACTTTTTGGCCTCCCAGGCCTTTTGAAATTGGGGTAGAAGCTGCCTTAACCTCAGAACTTGTGCATTTTCCTTGCACTTAAAACCAGCACCACATGGATGCTGCCAAGGTCCACTGCCAACTGGAGCAGTAGCCAGGCTTTCCTCTCTCTTGATTGTAGAGGCCAAGTGCCTGGATCACTGAGCTCTCTGAACCTGATTTGTGGAAAAGCTTCTCTATGCTGCCACCATTCTGAAATCTGGTGTGGCCACCGCCATTTTGGTAATTCCTGTGGCCTCTGTCACCACTCTGGAACACAGCACTCTGTAAGTTTCCCCTCCGAGCAGTCTTTCACTTTTGTCATTTTGAGGCTGCAAAATGTAGAGGCCCACTGCTTCCCAGGATGCCCTCAGTCCATCTTTTTTCTTTCTTTGTTCCTTCTCAGCAATCAAGGTCTCAGCTCTGTCTCTACAGTCCATGACTTCCTGGCCAAACTCAGAATGTTTTAAATTACCCTGCTGGGCTCTTTGCTCTTGATTTGCAACATAAATCTGGCTAACAGCCCCCAACAATAGCTGGGCCACCACCTCAAAATTCGACTGCCTTGAAATTTCCTTTGCCAGAATGATCAGTCTGTTGCCCTTAATCTTAGTCTCAGGCAAAGTCTCTGGACACAAGCAAAATGCAGACAAACTTTCTGGCAAGCCATAACACATATTGTGTGGAGTCCAACAACCAATGCAGTCCTTCTTCCCAGCAGAAACCTCCCAAGCCTGGTCTTTACCAGCAAGCTTTTTATCAGCCTTCTGGTCTTCTGAGTTCTGACCAGAATCTCCCATATGGAACAGCCTAAGCTGCTCTAGTGCCACTCATTCAGGTGACATCTCCAAACCTTTCCAAACTTTTCCCACAAACCATTTGCAAAGGCTCTTGAACCACATGGTCAGTAATAGTCACAGCAACGACCCCACTCCACAGCTACCAAATTCTGTCTTAGTTACTTTTCTCTCATGTTGAGACAAAATATCTGAGGCCCAAAATTAGGGAAGAAAAGGTTTATTTCTTACAGTTCTTTGGAAGTTTCAGTCCATACTCAACTGGCTGCAAAGCAGCATGGTGTGGTGGGGCACCCATTCATGGCAGCCACAAAACAGCAAGGCATGAAAGGGCAAGAGAGAGTGAGACACACCTTCTTCCCACTGTTACACTGTATTTCAGCTCCACCCCTGGGCAGATGCAGCACTTGTCCCACCAATTCCAGCACCAGACTCAGCGCCATCCATGATTACATGAGACTTAAGTGGGGGCCATCCGACCACACTATAACACACAGTACCAGTGAAACTCGTGCACATAGGAACTGTGTTCTTGCTTTGCAAGATTGTGTGTTAACTGAAGTTTGGTCATATAGAACTGTGTAAAGCAAGTACTGCTTTACCTAACACTGATATTTAACAGTAAATGCTCAATTGTGAAATGAGGCCCTTGGTGCAAGTTCCAATGGAGCATTTAAAATAAAATTCAAACCATGCACACAAAACCCTAAGTTACCTGGCTTTTGCTCACCCTTCCCTCTCTCCTACATCCTTCCTCTTTTCCATTTTACTCCAACTCCAGGGTTTTGTGCCAAGTTCATTGGTATTCAGGGCCTTTGAATGCACAGTTTTCTCTGCCCACAATCATTTTCCCCCAATCTTCATAAGGATGGCTCTTAGACATTGAAATTTCAGCTGCAAGTTGACTTCTTCAGAGAGAATGCCCCTGACCAGTCCACAAAAATGAGCTCACCATCACACCTTCACTCTCAAGTACACTGTCCTGATTTGTTTTCCATATAGGCCTTATTGTTGCTTGAAGTTCATATGTATATATATATATATATTTACAGATTAACAATTTATCTCTTCCACCAGAATGCATGCTCCAAATAGCAAGAAATTTGTCTGATTTATCATTCTATACTTCTTGTCTAGCACATTGTCTAGTATGATACTGGATGTGAAATCAGTATTATTGAATAAACAAATGTGGACAAGCTACAGACCATCTAAAGTCTTGTAGACATGGCTTATATTTTATTTCAAATGCACTGGGAAATATATTTGCAATTTGATAGTTTTAAATAAATGTATATGAATTCTCCAATCATTCCTTGTGCTTTCTTAGCCTAATTTTGTCTTCTGGGGAGCAAGGATCACCATCCTAATCAACAATTCTCATCCTTGGATATATTTTGAAATCATTTGAGGGGTGCAGGGAGAATTTTTATAAATTACTCCTATCCTGACTCCTAGGAATTTTGATTTAACAGGCCCACACTGAGGCCTCAACATGAGAGCTCCACTTACTCCCCAGCAATTTGAATACTCAGAGAAAATTAAAAGCCTCAGGTCTCAGGGGTAATGAAAGCATAGCAGAGATTCAGAAATTGCATGTTGGCTCTTGAAATGTGACTGATTTGAGTCATTTTGACTGTGTCTGACACATAATAAGCACTCAATCTGTATGTGTGAATTTGCTTCCTAGTAAATATTTAATGAACAAACAATTGAATGATTCAACCAGAGTATATACGAGATTAGAGATGGCACAGGTGAGGGTAGACTGGTGCTAGGAAGACCTCTACAATGGGCAGTAGGTATGAACCGAGGTCTACTTCTCTTTGTTGTAAAATGTTTTAAACTCCTGGGACATCCAGATTAGAATGGTCCATTGGAAGCATCTTAACTAGTGGTTCACAATATTTTTCTGTTCAATAATTCTTTAGATTTGATGATAGTTTTGGACCTATTCTTTAAAAAGTAATAATTCCATAACTATGTGTTCAGTTTGAGCAGGTTTGGAGAGCTCCTATGCGATCATTTCCCAAGCTAAAATCCAGCTCAGCAAACCCATTGATAAAATGTGAAACTAAAGCCTAGAGAGAGCAAGTGACTGACTACGCATATCGTCAGTCAAGTCATGCAGCAATTACATTAGAACTGTGTTCCCCTGATGCTAAATGCAATTGCCAGTCTTTCTTTATATAGTCACCAAGGATAAAGTTAAGAGGATAAATGTGCAGCTAATTATTTTGTGTTTCCTATTCCATTCCCTCGACTTCTTAAACTTCATACACCGTAAAATTCCAATAGCTAATCTAACCCCACAGCTGTGATGCTTCATTAAAAACTGGAAAATTGAAATTCTAGAGCAACCAAGTCTTCCAAATCTACTATTTTCTCATGTTAATCTCTGTGAACAGAGTCCTGAAAAGTGGCTTCAGGTAAATCAGAGGGTCAGCCAGTGACCATCCTCAGAGCAGCCATCTCCGCCAGCCCATATTTGTGAACATGCACAGTTAAGGGGGAAAAAGTTGAATTCTATCATTCCAAATGTCAGGATGAGCAACCTCCCAAATCACCATGGCAGTTAGCTGAACAGCAGGTGTTCAAAACAATATCTGAGCACAGAAAGCAACAGGGAAACATGAGATTAAAGAATTCATGGATTTTAAGAGAAGGAGAGTAAATTAATGTCTGCTTGGCCCAGCTGGGCATGAATCTTCAAAGACTCACAGTAGAGCATGAATGATTAAGGAAAGCTGATAGTCTCACCTAAATAAGAGTCAGGCTCATTTCTGTCTTGGAAAAGGATACCACAGACAAGGTCATGGGGTACCATGTGCCAACTATGTGATTTCAATGAGGCACAACAAATTCATACACAAGTTACATAGAGATGATTTATTACTCACAGAAAGCAAGGGACAGGAGAAGTCCAGTATCTGTTATGTGCCAGTCCCACAAAGTTCAAGAAAGCTGCAAGCATAGGTGGAGTCTCAACTACAAACCCCCTACTGGTCCACAGCTAAAGGACAGTGAAAGGCATCCCACCCTGGTTTGTATACCTCAAGGACAACAGGAATCACTAAGATAAAGCTTTGAAGATATCTCACTTCCAAGTGGGATAAAAATAAAAACTGGGCTGTTTGGGGCAGTTCCTTCCTTTATTCAAGATGCTGTATTTCCCAGAAGGGGCAAGGACAAGGTCTGAGCTGTTGCAGGCTGTTCTGTATCTCAGGATACCACACTACCAACACATTCAGTAGTTTCTAGAGAATTACAAGCAAGAAAGGGAAGGGAACTGGGCCAAACCTGGGACACTTACAGACTGTCCTGCAGATACAGATACAATACCATCAATAGTTCGAAGGATACGGAAGTGAGTCACCTGATATCTGCTTCTTCTACTTCTCACTTGTGCTTCTCATCTAGAAAGTTGCACTTATCAGCACCACTACAAAGACCAAGGAAAAGAAGGAAACTTAAGTGAGTCACTAAGTTGTTTGGGAGAACCATGACAGAAGAACTGGTGTCTTCATCCAAAATGGCACGTAAGAATGGCAGATATGCAGGTCTTCTCCTAGTTACTCACATAAATGCAATTCACTTTGCATAGCACAAAGACTCAAAATACAAAATGAAGCGACCAGACCAATGAATGATCCATCTTTCCCAGAAAGCATTAATGGACACCATGAAGGAACGTGGTAAGCATCCAATTAATAGCCAGGTCTATCTCTCTGTCCCTTACAATTACATTATGCCATGAGTCAATTATCAAGATCTCTATTTACTATCTCCAAACCTAATGCTTTTATTTTTAGTAAAATATTTTGAATATGTGTACTATTTGAATAATTCTATGTATCTGTTTCCCTGCCTCACTTCCTTAATCACATGAGATTTAGGAATAGATTAATTAGGTACACATAATAATTAATACACTAGTGAAATGCAACACAACATCAGGTACTTGCAGTTACTCTGCAGGGCAGACACATGTCTCATCTAGTGGCTAAGTTTGCCTTTCATTTGAAATAACTCAGTTCCTAAACTTGGCACTTAGACTAAATGTATAAATTGCCATAAATTTTAAATACAAAAACAGTTTCTGCCAAATTGTTGAGGAATATAAATTGAATTGTCCACCCACCATGGCTATCAGAAAGTCATGCTAACATTCACTGAGGAGGGCAAGTACAAGTGAAACATGGCATAGTGGCAGACCAGCAAATGTGAATTGCCCATTTGCCTCTCATACTCCACCTTCAGGATCAAGGCCTTATGCTTATCCAAATTGGTAAATATACGACATTTTATTAGGAGATGTTATAATAGACCTCTTCTGCTGGTTGATACTTTCAGGACCCTGATATTTGTAAGCGCTCATTAATCTCCTACCATGGCCAAAGTCAACTTCTTCTTACTGGCATGAGGCAAAGTCCCTGCTTTTTATATACTAGGCAAGGCTTTGGGGCCAAAGTGCAGCATGGTTTCCTCCTGGTAAAGAGCTTAGTCAAGAGACACGAGGATGGAGCCACCAGATTAGAGGTGGGCCTCAGCAGCCTGCCCCATGCCTGCTTCCTTCTCAGACTTACCTCATTCTTTTTCGGCTTTTCAAAGGCAAGTTCATTGCAACAACTGCATTGCAGAAAGTGCCTGAGGAAAAGAATTCTAAGAAAACATTTGTCCCTCAGTTTCATGCAGATGATTTCTTCCTTCTTCTTCTTTTAAGACTTTCCTCCTAGTGATAGGGCCTCATAGGCCTTGCTGAACCTCGGTTTTATCTTCACCCCTATCAGAGTGCCAGGTCCTGAAGAAGCTGCTGGAGTGGGTAGCACCTGGAAATGGGTAGTCACCAGTACTGATACTCAATAGCAAGACTTGCAACAGTGACCTGAAGAATAGTAAACTTTGGTTCCTCAAAACATGACTAGGAGCTTCCCTTTTAAAACAATCTTTGCATTACCAGGGATCTAGCTCAGTGGTTTAAGTGCCTGCCTGGCAGGTGCAAAGTTGTGAGTCCAATACCTGGTACAAAAAAAATCTTTGCATGATACACAGTTGGGAAGGTGGGGGAGCATCCAAAGAAATAATTGCTTTATGGGTTTAGCCAGAACATGATCCATCCAGAAGGCATGGCAGGAAAAACAACATAAATTGGCACACTAGCTGCAATTACGGATTTTCTAAATCCATGCAAGTTGATATTTGGTCTTGGGGCTAAAATATATTCAGCAAAAAGCTGCCATTCTTGTAATCTTCTTTGCAAAGTAGTCTGGTTCACCCACAAATGATAACAAGGGGGTATTTTCAGTCTAATTTTCTCATTCATCACGGATAGCTCGAAAACATTACTTTTACCGAAGTGTTTTTCCTGATATTTATCTGAAGTGAATGTTAGAAATAGACTAATTAACGCAGGCACCTCAGGAGATCTCAAGGGGCAAACGTATCTGAAATATCTGAGACTCCCACTGGCTGCCCTGCCTGATAAGGGCACTGAGAGTGTGTTGGTGTTGGTAACAAGCATCATTAGACATTCCAAACTTAGAGTCATTTTCATTCAGATACAGAGGAACTTTCAGAAGGACAGACCACTGATTCCCTGTCATTTAAAGGAAAGACACATTATGCAGCTCTCTCATTTGAATTATATAAGACTCAGAGATAAGCATTTTCTCTGTGTGATAAGCTGAGAGGCCCACATTAGCCATAGAACTATTTCATGAAAGAGTACTCATTTGCACACTTAGTAGCAGCTGCTAGAAAAGACATGTGCATCCATCCAGGGTCTAAAGTGAGCCAGACTTCTAAACTTCAAGGAAAGCCTTGAAGGCATAGCCACTGGGGAAGGCTGGCTACTTACTAGATGCTAATATTAGTGATGACGTTAATCTCCAGTGTTAGACCCATTCATGCCAGAATCCCACTGAAACCTGAGTGAAGGTAGAATGAGAACATTTTTAAATATATACTCTAAGAGGAAAAGTTACAAATGCAAGTCACCTAGAGTGACTATATTTTTCTGCCAAGCCAGTCAGGAGAAAGGAAATTATTTGGTAATGACATCAGCCATGTGAGCCAGTTAGCTCCCTCATTTGTTGACAACCTTCAGCATGTCTCTTGTGGGCACAGGTGACATCCCTAAGAGAGTTTGGGGACATGAGCGACTTAGTGTATACAGTGTCACAGCAACACAGTTACCAAAAGGGCAAGTTAGCTGATCTTCCATTTTCTGCTCTTTTCTCCTATTTGTTCTCACACAGGAAAAGAACAGAAGAGATTCCAGACAAAATTTAAAAGGTCACAGTGCACATACGGGAAGGAGAGGGCCTGCCAAAATACTGGACAGGAAGACATTAACCAGAGATTGGCCAACAGGAAATAGAATGGCATGGGCAGGGAGCAAGGCAAGCCAGGGGGTGACAAGGAGTCAAGTGCACGGATAGTGGGATGATCATGAAAGGGCTGAGTGGAAGTCAGTTATGACGCATCCCTACGGGCAAGAGTATGCAGGAATTTAGGAGCAAAGCGTGAGGCCCAAACCAGAGAAAAAGAGAAAATGAGATGAAAGTGGGAACATAGGCAGAAACAGAGGCAGTCAGAGATACAGCAGGATCAGAGTCCTCATGGTTCACGGCTACATCAGGCTACTCTGCCCGTATGACATACGGGAAGATAATATGAGATGGCTCTGAAAAATCAAAGGTATGATTATATAAAAGTACCTCAAATCACTAAAAATGAAATGGAAAAGGTTTGCAATGATAAAGAAGTGGTTGCTAGTCTATCTGAACATTCATTCAAAACTAACAGCATTATGTTATTACAAATTCTGCAACACTAGTAATCCTATTTGATTCACGCAACAAAATCTATGAGAAGATAGTTGTGATGGCTCAATTTATATGTTGACTTGGCTTGTCCACAGGGAGCCCAGATATTTGGCCAGATATTATTCTGAGTGTTTCTGTGGAGGTGTTTTGCAGAAATAGAATAGGTCACTTGTCCTAAGATAAGCAAGCCCCACCCCAGCAATTGAAGACCTGTATAAAAGTCTGACTCTTCCCGAATACGGGGGACCTACCTCTCCATGACTGACTGCTTTTAAACTTAGCCATTAAATTTTTCCTCCCTTGCTACCTAACCTGAAACATCAGCTTTCCTGGGTAAGCTTGCCAACTTGTCTTGAGCAACTGGGAACTTATCAGCCTCCATAACATTTCTAGCCAATTTCTTATAATAAATCTCTCCCACCAGAGCCCACAGCAGGAGTCTCTCCCCTATCTAAACCCTATTGGTTGTGTTTTGCTGGAACACCCTGACTAATACAGTATTACCACCATGCTGTAAATAAGGAGACTGTGTTCCAGACATTTAATGGCACCATGAGGTCACATGAGGGATATGGCAAAAAATTGCTTGAACTATCTTCCAACATGAAGCCATGTGGAGTTGTTCTTCCTCATAGCTAGATTACAAGCATAGGTGGATGTAAAAGCTAGGACTTCATGTCGTAATTAATGGACTTCACTTGTAAGAACAGTTTTAATTTATACAGAAATTGAGCAGAGAGTACGAAGAGTTCCCATGTACCCTCCCACAGCTTCTCCCATGATTAACACTTTGCCTAGTATGGTACATTTGCTAAAATTAATGAACATATAATGATATACTATTAACTGAAGTTCACTCTTCATTCGAGTTTCTTAGTTTTTCCCCTCGCGTTCGTCTATTCCCAGATTTGATCCATGACGTGTAATTGTTGTGTCTCCTTAGAGCTGTCTCTCTTAACTTTGCTTTCCAGACTTCCTTCATCTTCATCGACCTCAGTTTCTTGGAGAAGCATTGATCAGGTCCGTGGCAGGATACCCTTCTATTGGAATTTTCTGGGATTTTTTTTCCATGACTATATAGGAGTTCTGGGTCTTAAAGAGGAAGATTTTAAAGGTAAAGTGCCATCTTCATCACATTAGATCAAGGGTGCACACCAGTGACAACGTTTATGGTGGCTGATGGTGACACGGATGATCTGGTTAGGGAGAATTTACTGGGTATCCGTTCATCTCTCCATGAACACTTAGGCTGTCTCCACATCTTGGCCGCTTGCTATGGATAGTGCCGCAAGGAACATGAAAGTGAAGACATCTCCTTGACACACTGGAGTGTATGATAGATTTATTTTTAATTTTTTGAGGCATCTCCATGACGTGTTGCATAACATGTGCACCGATTAACATTCCCACCAACAACGTACAGGTTTATCAAAATGTATGGTGAATATTGCTATCTTTAAAATGTATTTAGTAAAAGATCCAATGCCATTAATTCCTCTCTAAATATTCCTCTTCTCTGTGAACACCTTCCTCTCACTGTTCTTGCCACTTTCTGAAGCAGTTCTGGAAGCTCTCTTTAGTGAATGTCTTTATGAGGTATGATTAAAAAATATGGCAAATGTCGTTTCTTCATGATATCCAACAGAAAAGTAGATTCAAACAATCACTATGATGTGTCTGCATCAGGCTTATTCACCAGATCGGACACCGTGCAACCCCTGCTTCATCCTCGAAGTCAAAATGAACATGAAAAGTAAGCAATTAGAGTCAGTTCAGGATATCAGGGCAGCCACAGCACAGCAACTGAAGATGCTCAAGAAAGCAGACTTCTACAACTGCTTCAGAAAGTGGTAAGAATAATAGGATAAGTGCGGAGGGGGAGTAATTTGAGGAGGATAGTGGAAATATGCCTTTTACCATCATAATTTTTGTCTTTTTGTCCTCTAACTTACTTTGTATCCCAGGATGGCCTCAAACTTGCAGCAATCCTCCTGCTTCAGCCTCCTGAGTGCTGGGATTACAAGCATGTGCTACGACACCTGGCCTTCCATCATAATTTTTTAAATGTAAAGACTCATTTTACTTTGATCACACTTCATATAAGAGTTTTCTTTCTCTACATCCTCACCAATCTTGTTATCTTTTGATTTTTTGGTAAGAGTCATTCTACTGGAGTAAGATGATATCTCATTGTAGCTCTAATTTTCATTTCCCCAATGATTGTGGGTTTTATCACTTTTTCATACATGTGTTGGCAATTTGTATATCTTCTTTGAAAGAAATGTCTATCAAGGACTTTAACCATTTTTAATTTAGGTTACTTGATTTTTCACTATTAAATTGTGTGTCTCATGTATTTTGGACATTAAACTATTATTAAATGCATGGTTTGCAAATATTTTCTTCTATTTTGCCAATTTCTCTTCATTTTCTTGATTATCTCTCATCTATGCAGATATTTGTTACTTTGATGTGGTCCCATTTGTTTATTTTTACTTTTATTACTTGTACTTCTGGTGTTATATCCAAAAAATCATTGCCAAGACCAGTGTCTTGGAGATTTCCTCATATGTATCCTGCAAGAAATTTTAGTTTCATGTCTTAGAATTCAATTTTTAATCCATTGATTAAATGTTGTGTTTTATGTATGATATGAGACAGGAGTTTTTTTCTGCTCTAAGAATACTAGACAAGTGCTCTATTACTGAGCTACACTTCAGTGCTGCTTCCTAAGATTTAGACTAAAATTGCCTTGAAACTTTTCTTTGGATCTGTAGACAGTGTTAAGAATAGACATCCTGGCAATACTGTGCTTCCCAATCCACAACCACAAAGATACCTTTCTATTTAAATCCTTCATTTTTTTTGTCCAAATTTGTAGTTTTCTGAATAACTTGAACGTTTTGTTTGGCTTATATCTAAAAGCTTCTTTTTCTTTTTTTGGTACTAGTACAATGATAGTATCTTTTTAAATTTCAAATCCCAATAGTTCATTGATGTGACAAATCAGTAGCTTTGTGTCTGATGATCCTTGTTATAATAGCTTATTAGTTCCAGAAGTATGTTTGTTCTCGCTGACCTTTGGGATCTTTTACATAGATAATCATGTCATTTGTCAATAAAAGCAGTTTTATTCCTTCACTGCTGATCTGTATGCCTTTTATTTCCTTTTCTTGTTTTAATGCACTAGCTATGAATCTCAGTTTGATATTGAATCAGAATGGTAAGAGGAGACTTCTCCTTATTCTCAACTGTAGGGAATAAGTTTTCAACTTAAGTATAACTTAGTTTTTAATCAAGTTGTGGAAGTCCTCCTCTCTTCCTCCTTTATAGAGAGTTTCTATCATGAAAGAATATTGTATTTTGTCAAAAAATTTTTTCTGCTTCAATTGATGTAATCATACAATTCTTCTTCCATAACCTTTTGACATAAGAGATCACTTTCACAATTTTAAATGGTAAACCACACTTGTATACCTGGAATAAATCCCTCTTGAATTTGATACATAATTCTTTTCCTATCGTTGGAGTCGAGATTCTATAGCTTTTTCAGGCCCATTCAGACAACAATGACAAATCTTATTCTTCCAGGTATTAAAGTGTTCTTTCAGTAAAATATGAAAATTTTAATTTTACATTTTTTATAGCAATCTTGCCTCCCTGGTTTACCCCTTCCCCAAACTAAGTCAGCAGGACAGAGGAGAAACTTGGTAAGAGGTTTAGTATTCGCTAAATCACCTGCTTCCCTACTCACTAGCTAAAGTTTTTGGCTACTGATATGTTGGCCTGTGGGAGAGGAAAAAGAAAGAAAGTATCCGTTTACATAACTCGGTGGTGTGCTATGAACTGCGATGAGTCTTAAGGATATTTGTGTGCTGATTCTCTTATGAGGCATTTTTTTTAGGATTCTTTGGAATATAAATCCCATCCTGGGAGGTCTCCTACCTGCAGATCCTCTGACAATCCTCTCCTGATGTTCTCCCCAGCCCTTGAGTCCATATGGTTCTGTTGGGGTAACCTCAATATTCCATGTATTTCCCTTGAGTAGGATTCTTTTCAAGGATATAGATGCCCACTTCCCTCCCAAGAGGTCCACTTTAGGACTGCAGGAAACACGTATACGCTTGTCCTTGCAGCTCCCAGACTGCAAGGGGTTACCAGTGCCACCTTAACATCCATTATCTGGGGTGGAACTCTTTGTTTATTGACTGTAAGTTAGAAACCACTAATATCCTTCAAAGTCAAGAGTCATACAAATGTCTCCAAATAATCTGCTTAAAATTTAATGTAAGGTAAAAAGTAGAGCCACACTTATCCCTCCATCCTTCCAGTCAAAATATAAACTGTATACATACGATGTGAAGTGATGTCTTTCTTCATGAATTCCCACTTTCCTCCTGCAGAGCCTGAAGGTGAGTGATGAGCTAATTCAGGGAGCTCTTTCTTTTGTCACATTAATCATGCAGGTATCTTTATCCCCAAACTGACACTCTTCAATCCCCAGAAGTTGGCCAAGAAAAAAGGTCATGAAAACTCATGCTCCTCAGGGGGAAATGCAGGCTCTGTTTGCAGAGTCTCCAAGGGAGTTCTCTCTTGAGTTATAATTGAATTGCATGACTTCCTCAGGATTCTTTAAGCTCCAATTAATTATTAAAAGTATTCTGGGCTTCGCTGTTCATTGAGGAATCCAGACAAATACTTTTCCCTTACTTGGAAAAAGAAGTAACAGGAAAGCAATGACCCCCTCCTACCCACTGTCCTCTAGCTGAAGCTGGATGGGTGGTGGCAACTGGTAGCATCAGCAGCAAGATGGTTTAGCACCCTGACAAGGAAGCAGGGGTAGTGAACACAAGGGCAGCAAATTACTTTTGAGGTACTCTGAGATTTGGCAAGAGAGGTCTCAGTAATACCTGGGATGATAAAATAGATGTAACTAACAGAAATAGAGATTTTTCTATAAGCAAATGCAGACCTGCTGGTTATAGTAGCAAAGAGTTAAAATTTAGGTCAAGGTCAAGGCCAGAGCCCAAAGCAGTGGAGACTCTATTGAGCTCGGGATTTTCTCATAGAAACAATTGATGTCTTCTGTCCATCTTTTCTCTGAGGATCAGTAGTAAATGTCTTAAGGCAAAAATGGCTTCTGGGTTTGCCTTCGATGCAGTAATATGAGGTACAAGGAAAATCAAGTGCAGCATGCAGCTGTCCATCATTTTCTCAGGGCAAAGAATTCCAAGGGGTTAGGGGAAATGGCAACTTCATCCTGGAAGACAAAAAGCAGAGGAGAAAGAGGGACTGGGCCTGAGGAGACTCCCACTCTCCTCCAAAAAAGAATCTAAAAATAACATCCCCCCAAAAAAAGAAACCTGGGTCTTGTAATCCTGAGTCAGTCACCTGTTTCTGAAGTTCATTAGCTATGTGACTCCTATCAGTTTGTCTCTGAGTCTCAGGTTCTTCACCTCTGAGGTGCAGCTAACATTCTGCTACTGAAATTAATTGGGGGAAAATACAGAAAGCACTTGGAATAGAGTGCATACTCAGCAAAAGGTAGTTATTAAAGAAAATGCTATTAAGTATACCCTGGAGACAACACTTCAGCTTAATCAAGGCCCTTAATGAGGATCCTAGGGTATGAAGAGAAAGAAATTTGAAAAAAATGTCTACCATAGATTTTCAGAACATTCACTAATTTTGGAGATTTTTAAGTAGCCACAATTATTAACAATACTGTCATCCAAAGTCAGGTCTATCTCCGCCTCTCCTGAGGTTTTGTGGACTCCTTATTACTTTAGCACATAGATTCTGGTGAAAGTGATGCTGTGTGACGCTGACCCACAGTCACCAATATCTACTACATTGCTTGCGATGCTTGCTTTTGGGAGAAGTCAGCCAACATGCAAATCCAGCTGTCACGAAATCACCTTCCTAGAGAGGTAACAGATGGGCAGCAATGGTAAAAAGAACAGTGTGCAGAATACCTCACGGGCCTCTATGGAGGACAGGCTTGATGCAGCAGGACTCTCCTCACATGCAAATTCAGGGACAAGATGAAGAATCTCATGAACAGATGATGCTGCCAGATTCTTCCCAGGGTTTCCTAGCCCCCATTTGCTCAGTCAAAACCCTAAGACTAAAATAAGCCTCCTAATCTTCATTTCTGACATCTGCACCATTGTTTTGATGTTGATGGACAATAATCGTGTGTTTCTCATTTTTCTTCAAGGTCCATGAGTGGCTCTCAAGCTCCAAATCAGGACAGAGAACCTGTGTACCTGTGTCCACTGCAGTTGGGGCTGCAATCTGCCAATGCCGCACACACTGGCAATCACAGGCCTCCCTGCACTGGCACCGCAGCCCCTGCCGACATCTGTCTGCATGGAAAATGGATCATTGCTGGTTGAATTTGTGAGCCACCAATTTGTCAGTAGTCACGCCTTTGAAGGGAGGAGGGTAAGGGTGGAGAGAAGAAATACAAATCCCATTTTTCACTCCTCTGGGGTTTGATGTCTGTTTCACTGCTGTTAAGATTTTTGAGAGATAGCAAGTGCCTGAGAAAAATACGATGGCAAAGAGAGAACAGTACAAACCGGTTTCCATAGCAACTTCTCAGATAAGAGTAATGGTTCGACCCAGACCAGAAGGAAAAGTAGTAAGATTAAAATATGTGCAAAATAAATACTTTCATGACTTTATACTTTCTATAAGTATTTAATTTTAACATAACTTGTGCTTTCTCGTTGCACACATTCCAACTCTTACCATTGGGGAATGATCCCCTATGATCCCATTTCTGAAGAATTTATGAAATGCAAAACTACACTCAGATGCATAACACTGTGTTATGGTAGATCTGCTTATCCATGGGAGATGTGTTCCCAGACCCCCACTGGATGCCTGAAATCATGGACAGTCCTGAACTGTACATACATTATATTTTTCCTATACATATGCATCTATGGTAAATTTATAAATTAGGCATAGTGAGAGATTAATGATAATAATAAAATGAAACAATTATAACAGTATATTGTAATAAAAGTTGTATGAATTCTCTCTTTCTCTCTCTGTCTCTCAAAATACACTGCACTCACCCTGCTTGTGATGATATGAGGTGATACGAAGTCTACATGGTAAGTTGAAGTGACATGGTGATGTGCTGTTTGGGTACTATGTAAGGGTTACTTGAACACGGCCCTCACGAATGATTGATCTGATAACTAAAATGGCTACTAAGTGACTAGGGACATGTAGACTAACTACAGGTAATTGCAACCTTGCAAAGTGAAGCCACATAGAAGGGGAACTATTGCATACCCTATTAAAAGAGTAGAGTTTAGAGTTTAGAATTTATAATGTAAATGGATCTTACAGAGTCCAGTCCCAAAAACTCTCATAATTTGCCTTCTCCTTATCTTATCTTATTTTATCTTATTTTTAAGGAAGTGAAGTAGACTTTTATTCTGACCAAGAGTAAGGGAAGTAGGAAATAAAACTCACAAACCAACTTCCCTACCTTGATCAGGAAGCTAAAGACATAGGGTAAAGAAAATGAAGAGGAGGAATAGGCTAATAAAGTGGAGGAATATCCATCTTTTCTGGAAATGGGAGGTGATTTTCTAAGAATGTGGGCAACACCTCTTTTCACTTCTTTCCTAATACTTTCTATTCTTGATTCACTTTACACTCCCAGGTCAGGCAACACCCTCTCATTTAATAGCACTGTTTTTCAGGCTCAGACATAATATGCAAAAAAAAAAAATTGCAAAGTACAAAACTCTACCCAAATCTAAATGACAGAAGTAGAAGTGCTAGTAGCAATAGCACCAGTAGCAGTGGTCATAGAAATATTACAGTATTAACACCGACAGAACTAGAATCCAAGCATCTTGAGTTTACCACAGCACAGTTTTCTGTCTACTATCCATTCCTTCTATCTTGGAGTCAAATCCTTTTAATGAAAACCTAATATAACATAATCTATCCAACCAAAGTCTCATCCCGTAGAGATATAGTCAGGGTTAAAGTGATGATATAGTAATGTAGTAGCCACCTCCTTTGCCGTTTACTGGTCTACAATGTCTGTTATGGTTTCTGTCTGAATGTTCCCTCAAAGCCTCTTGGGGTCATAGGTAGCAGGCTTTTAAAAGACACCGTGTTAAACCTGGACCTCTTGTTTTCATGCCCTCACCTCAGGAAACAAAGTTACAGCATTTCCAGCTCAGTTTAGTAGGGGGCCAGCGTACTCACTTTGTAAACATTCTCAGCCTGTGCAAGAAGCGAGCATGCAAAGAGATGATGTGAGTGCTACACCTGGCCTAGGGCAGGTAGCCTTCAAACAATATAGGGGAAGAAAAGAGACTTGCTCCTTCCCCTTTTGCTCTTGTTGCTTTTGCTATCTTGTGCCATCATAAATGTCTGCCCCTCGGCCACACCACCCTGCCTTGAAGGCAGCTGATTACAGACTGAAAACTCTACAAACTATGAGCCAAATAAATCTTTCTTTCCTTAATTTTGAGCATCATTGGGTATTTTGTCTCAGCAATCAGAGAAAAATAATAAGACAGTGTCTGTTCTTTGTCAGCAGTGCTTGACTCTACTCACAGCTCATTTTAAACAATATGGACTCATATGACTCAAGGAATGCTAAAAAGATTGAAGGAAAAAGTAGACCCCAATAAGAAAGAACAAGAAGTTGAGAATGCATGTTTTCAGCCAACATTGCAGATCTAAACTTCATACTAAAATGTATAAATATTTTTGTTTTCATTTTTCCACTAAAATTCATTCAACATTGAACTTCAAAGTACTTACTACTGGGAGATTATATTTTGAGGCACATCTGTCTCAGTGCAGAACTACAAATTTAGCTCCATTACTTTAAAATTTGAAACTATTGATGATCAACATTGTGCTATCTCTCCCATTCTGCAAATAATTCACCAAATGTGGCTTTACTTTGCATTGTTTTCTAAAATCACACTCATTCTCAATCAATGAAAAGTCACTACTACTGAAAATAAGTAAAAGCATGTGTTCTCAATGCAATTAATTCCTTCAAGAGCTGGAAACTGCCCTGAGACATAAAGATATTACGGAAATAAATCCAAGACGATCACTTTGAAGTAAGGAAAGCTCATCTAAATGTAAAAGACCTAGTATTTGCTTTTAGAAATAAATTATACTACTTTGTGGTTAGAATTTCACTCATTCACTTATCCATCAATTTGTACATTCAATATTAGCTTCCATTCTTACTCTATAGGTACTAGAATATAAAGATAAATAAGATAGTCTTGTCCATAAGCTGATAATTTTCAGTGCTGTATTTCCATTCTCAACCTCCCTTCATATTGTAGATCCATACGTCTATCTCCCTTCTAGAATCTCCACTTTGCTGTTCCATAAAGATTTCAGACTTTACATGTGAACTTTATATATGGCCTCATTGATTTGGAGACAAAAACATTTCTTTTTACCTTTCCAGTTGGTCACTGGAGTGCCAACCTATTCTTGCCACTAGGGAATTTAGATGCTCCTTTTTATGGCCAATATTTGCTATGATTCTTGAAGATTCTGGTGGCCTTGTCAGACCTTAGGTTTCAATGTGACTTGCCAAAAAGAAAAAACTGGAAGATCCAATTTACCCACTGCCACCATTCTTTCTATCACAGCTACAGTACTGGTCTCACCATATTGTCTATGAAAGTCACAGAATGAATGCTGATTCCACAAAGACCAGTGGTGATTTGCTTTGAGTGGTGCTCTTGGACATCTGTCTTAGTTACTTTTCTCTCATTGCTGAGACAAAATACCTGACACCCAAAATTAAACAGGGAAAGGTTAATTTAGCTCACAGTTTTCAGAGGTTTCAGTCCATAATCAGATGGCTCAAAGGCAGGGTGGCACATGGCAGAGGGGCAGCAGTTCATAGTGATAGAAGACAGCAAAAGCAACAAGAGGCCTTCACAGCATCTTTATGCCCATTTTATACTCAATTTAGGGTACTGGGATTAGGGCAGTGACAAACCAATCAACGGACTGATTTAGTAATCACCCACTCTTAATCTTGCATCCACACTCTAGATTCTGAAAAAGCCTTATCTGAGACTGGATGAAGCACTGGGGGACCATCTAGACAAAAACCATAACAGCATCCAAGCCATGTTCTAGTTTGCTTTACAATAGTCTCCTGCACTCAAAAAGTCACTAAAACATGACACCACACCAATATGGCCTGCCAAGGTCAGTTGGCCTCAGCCACCCACTGGTTCCCTCCCATGGACACCCTCAGGCAGCCCAGATCTCCCTTCTCTTATGATGTTTCTCTCTGCTGCACTGTCACTGTGTCCTACACCCTTCCTATTTTGTATCAGAAGAGCATCTTACTACTGCTGGTCTATCAGTGCTAGACCACCTCACTCCAACATGGCACTCACAACCTGGCACTTTGGCACTTGTTCCATAGGAGTCACAGTCACCCTAGTGTTATGTTTTGCATCTAGATGATCCCCCAAAACTACATGGGATCATAGAACTTTTTCAGAGGTGGCTGAATCTAGAGTGTATGATGCTGTGATTAACGATGTGTGATTGGTAAATCAGTTCAATGATTGATTTGGCATAGTTCTGGCTAGGATTAAGGGTGTGAGTGCTACATCCCTCTCCAGGGTGAGTAGCCTGCATACAATATAAGAAACAGCAATAGTCTTGTCCGCCTCCCTCTTGTTGCTTTTACTGTCTTCCTCTGCCACAAATTGCTACCTGTCTGCCATGTGCCATCCTGCCTTGGAGTCAGAAGTTTATGGACTGAAACCTCTACAAACTGTGAGCTAAATAAACCTTTCCCTTTTTTACCTTTGGGTGTCAGGCACTTTGTCTCAGCAACCAGAGAAAAGTAACTAAGACACCTGGTGAATAAAATCAGAGTCCTATCAAGAAACCTAGAGTTTAAGAACACAATTGACAACTCAAATAATAAATAAAAGTGCTCAGTGTTTCAGTGAAGAAGTTGCTGTGAGATTCAGAGGAGGGAAGTTTACTGTACCTTAACAACTTAAAAAATTTCCTGGGGCTTGGCCTATATTGCTTTTTTAATTCCAGCTGTATGCTGTGACCTTTGAACAAGGAAGCTTAGGAAACGATTGGGCACATAAGAGTCATTTCCCTAAACCAGCAAACTTATAAGGATTCCCATAGTGTTTAGGAAAGAAAATCAGTTGCTATGACCTTGTTTTCCCCTTTCCCAGAGCCCCCAATGTTTCCTTCTCTAGTTCTTTTCTTTTCCCTATGAATTAATTTAATCCTATATGTGCAAAAATGCCTTGTCAAAAACCTAGCACGTGCAGGGCTGATAGCTCCTGCGGGGGATTAGACAAGAGCAAAGGAACTACTGGTTATACACAGGGAGCAGATTAAATTTCTGCAGCCGTAAGCAATCTCTGAATCAGCAAATTCTGAATTATCAGCTGTCAGGTGGTAGGATGCACGTTAATTGGGTAGCCACAAACATCTGTAAAATGAATCTGCTTCAAATGGACATCGAAGTTGATGATATTTCAGAAGGGAAAATTTTAGCTTTGTTTATTTTGTTCTCTGTGCTGAGTCTGTTCCCTGGGACACATTCAAATTTTTAGAACATGGAGCACTCAGGCCTAATACATATGCAGAAGTACATATTTACCTCTCCCATAGCACCTTCGGAGACACCCAAAGACCCAGTCCACAGTCTTCAGAAAGGCAGGAAATACTTGCTTCCAACCATCTAACCAAAAAAAGAAAAGCTCAATTAAAAAACAATAAATATAACAACCTGGCCCAGGCTACTACCATGCTTGGAAAATGATGGTGAAATAGGATAGGTTAGAGAACTATTAAATTATACCAATTGATGTGTATAAATATTATATCTCAATAAAAACAATAAATATTTAGAAATGCATACATAAAATGTTTTTAAAAAAGAAAAATGGAAGAAAAATATGGCAATCAGATTGCAGAAAAGTAAAATTAAAGGTGTACTCTAACGAGGCAATGCAGGTAGGATAGCATGTCATTTAAGATACAATTAAAAGTACACTTGACCAAAAATACTTCTCAACAACTAGAAGTTGTCAGGGACGGTACATGAGATTTTGATTGCATTGTATTAACCTCTTTACTGATCCAGACAATTCCTTGTAGATTTGCCATTGCAAAGTAACATACCCAGCTGTATGAACTACTGCATTGCTGTGGGTTGGAATATTAAATCGCTTATCCAGTCACCCAGCAAGATCTTTAAAAAGCAATGAAGCATACATGAGCTTGTGACAGAGAGGAGACAGATAAGCCCTTGGACATTATGCATAGAGAAGGAGGCAGCACTAGGTGGATTAGCTCTGAGTCCCTCATCTAGTCAACAGACATTTACCAACATGTGTTCTGGGCACTGCATGTGGGAATACAGAAATGATCGAAGTCCTGGAAAAAGGGATGTGTGTGTGTGTGTAGGTGTGTTTATGAATGTGCCTGAGTTATGCAAGTATGTAAAGAAGAAAGATAACCCATTAACAATTATATTACGTTATACAATATATAATATAGTAACAGTTATAACATGCAAAGTGCCCTAACATAACAGCACGCTCAGAAGCCAGGCATAGTGGTGCACACCTGTAATCCCAGTCCTCTGGGAAGCTGAGGCAGGAAGATCACAAATTCAAGCACAGCCCAGGCAACTTAATAAACAAAAGCTCTGGGGTTCAACTGCCAGTACCACACACAAAGACACGCACACACACACACGCATGCATGCATGCACACACAAACACACACAGAGCAAAGGCATTAACGACAGATACAGTTTGCTTCAGGAAGAAGAAGGGAGTGCAAGTCTGAGGATGTTGTTAAGGGAAAAAGAGACTGAGAGATCAAGAAGGTGAGGACTGAGATCAAACTCACACTTCAATACTGAAGGCCCTGTGAGTTAGTCCCTATTCCTTCCTCCCCACACACAGAAAAAACTTTCTTTATTACACTCCCTAATTGGAAGCATATGGTCAGGTTCTTCTTCTCCTGATTACCATGGGTTCAGTCAACACGACATGGACAGCAAGAGATTTGAGCCTTTTCTCGAGAGTCAGGACAGGTGGCCTAAATCTCTTTCCTAAAGGACACAGCTTCCATCAAGTAACCCTGTCCACAGCACTCTCCTATGTCTTAGATTCTTGGATCAGCTCCCTCCTCTTATCCCCTAAAGCATGATGGCAATAGGAGCACTTGCTAGTCCCACACTGTACCTTGTTCAGCCCCCTAAGCCCCATCCACACCTTTGCAAACAGTTTTCCTTCATTCAAATTCCCGTGATCACTCAGCTGAAAGTGCTGTGTCTCCTGTTGGGACTGGACTGATGCAACTGGGCCAATCTTCCAAGGCCCACACAGATCTAAGGAGGAAAGGCCTTCTCGCTTGTTGGTCCAGGAGTCTTTTCTTTTACTGATCTCCTTTGAGAGCCTGCTGAGGCTTGCCCTGAAATCCATAAGTGAAGAAACTGCAAAATGTCCTGCATCTGCAAGTTTTGCATTGTCTTGGTTACTTTTTACTTGTTGCTGAGACAAAACACCTGACACACAAACTAGGGAAGGAAAGGTTTATTTAGCTTACAGTTTTTGGAGGTTCCAGTCCACAATCAGCTGGCTCCAAGGCAGGGTGGCATGGCACAGGAACAACACTTTAAGGCAGCAGCCAAGCAAAAGCAGCCAGAGTAAAAGGAGGGGGCAAGAGCAAGCC